>JAJQKJ010000991.1:0-157500 GCA_029574335.1 Rana kukunoris
CTTCCATCGCTACTCTGCATGCTCGCTAAATCTCAATCTACCCGTCAGGCGCCCAGCTGTCGGCGATCGACGGGTAAGACCGCCACGGACTTCCGACCGGCCCACTGAGCCATCGGCCCACCGGGGAACCTCCCGGTGGTCCGGATGGCCAGTCCATCCCTGGCATGTTGTCTTCACATGCAGGGCTGACCGTGCGGCTTAACATTTCGAGGTCAGTCCATGGAAGGGAGGTAGGTGCATCTGGCAGGGGTGACCAAATATCTCTAAGCCATACTAATGGTTTGGCAAAGATACAGCAGAAGACAATGTAGATCCTGACCCACGCTTAGACCCTTGTGGCTTTTTCCCAGATCTATGCCCCGGCATGGACAGCAGAATTCGGTGCGGCGCTGATTAACTCCAGATGTGATTTCTTTCCAAGGCGGCGACAAAACAATATTTGTTCTTCTGGTTCGTTTTTTTTTTCCATAGTTCGGGCTTTTTTGCTGCCACCAAACCGAAGCCGGCTAAATGTAAAACAGGCTCCACCGAAAATGACTTGTTACCGCGGTTTTAGGGACCGTTCCTCTAATCTATATCAGCAAATTAATTCCGCATATTCAAGTGGTCGCAGGCGTGATAGGACAGTCTTACTATATGTATATATGACTATATGTAATGGCAAGGGGTGCTGGGGTGTGTTGGAGGGTCTATTGATGCTGGCTATTGGTAGATCTATTGTTGCTGGAGGGGATCTTTTTTTTGCATGGGGGTCTATTGTTACTGAGGGGTGTTTTATTGTTGCTGGTGGGGGATCCATTGTTGCTGGGGGGGTTGATGTGGATGCTGGCTGCTGGGGATCTATTTTTGCGTGGGGGTCTATTGTTGCTGATTGGTGTTTTATTGTTGCTTGTGGGGGTTGATGTGGATGCTGGGGGATCTATCGTTGCTGGCAGGGTTCTATTTTTGCGTGGGGTCTATTGTTTTGGGGGGTTCTATTGTTGCTGGAAGGGGATCTATAATTGCTGTGGGGATCTTATGTTTCTGAGGGGTCATTTGTTGCTGGGAGGGATCTACTGTTGTGGGAGGTGTCTATTATTGCTTACTTCTGGAAGGTTAATTGATGCTGGCTGCTGGGAGATCTGTTGTTGCTGCCAGGGGACTGTTGTTGCTGAGGTGGAACTATTGTTCCTGGCTGCAGGGAATCTATTTTATTGTTTTTTCTTGAAATCATTAAGAAATTCCATACAAATTACTCAGTACCATAAAATGCTACTGTATTTGGTTCTGTATTCTCTAAAAAGGGCTGTAATGGGAGCTGAGTAGGGGGTGGAACGAAGGGACAGTGCTCAGAGGTGGGTAGGGGGTGGAGACAAGGGATGGTGCTCAGAGGTGGGTAGGGGGTGGATACAAGGGACAGTGCTCAGAGGTGGGTAGGGGGTGGATACAAGGGACGGTGCTCGGAGGTAGGTAGGGGGTGGAGACAAGGGATGGTGCTCAGAGGTGGGGTAGGGGGTGGATACAAGGGATGGTGCTCGGAGGTGGGTAGGGGGTGGAGACAAGGGACGGTGCTTAGAGGTGGGTAGGGGGTGGATACAAGGGATGGTGCTCGGAGGTGGGTAGGGGGTGGAGACAAGGGACGGTGCTTAGAGGTGGGTAGGGGGTGGATACAAGGGATGGTGCTCGGAGGTGGGTAGGGGGTGGAGACAAGGGACGGTGCTCGGAGGTGGGTAGGGGGTGGATACAAGAGACGGTGCTCAGAGGTGGGTAGGGGGTGGATACAAGGGACGGTGCTCGGAGGTGGGTAGGGGGTGGAGACAAGGGACGGTGCTCAGAGGTGGGTAGGGGGTGGATACAAGGGACAGTGCTCGGAGGTGGGTAGGGGTGGATACAAGAGACGGTGCTCAGAGGTGGGTAGGGGGTGGATACAAGGGACGGTGCTCGGAGGTGGGTAGGGGGTGGATACAAGGGACAGTGCTCAGAGGTGGGTAGGGGGTGGATACAAGGGACGGTGCTCGGAGGTAGGTATGGGTGGAGACAAGGGATGGTGCTCAGAGGTGGGTAGGGGGTGGATACAAGGGACAGTGCTCAGAGGTGGGTAGGGGGTGGATACAAGGGACGGTGCTCGGAGGTAGGTAGGGGGTGGAGACAAGGGATGGTGCTCAGAGGTGGGTAGGGGGTGGATACAAGGGATGGTGCTCGGAGGTGGGTAGGGGGTGGAGACAAGGGACGGTGCTTAGAGGTGGGTAGGGGGGGTGGATACAAGGGATGGTGCTCGGAGGTGGGTAGGGGGTGGAGACAAGGGACGGTGCTTAGAGGTGGGTAGGGGGTGGATACAAGGGATGGTGCTCGGAGGTGGGTAGGGGGTGGAGACAAGGGACGGTGCTCAGAGGTGGGTATGGGGTGGATACAAGGGACGGTGCTCGGATGTAGGTAGGGGGTGGAGACAAGGGATGGTGCTCAGAGGTGGGTAGGGGGTGGATACAAGGGACAGTGCTCAGAGGTGGGTAGGGGGTGGATACAAGGGACGGTGCTCGGAGGTAGGTATGGGGGTGGAGACAAGGGATGGTGCTCAGAGGTGGGTATGGGGTGGATACAAGGGACGGTGCTCGGATGTAGGTAGGGGGTGGAGACAAGGGATGGTGCTCAGAGGTGGGTAGGGGGTGGATACAAGGGACAGTGCTCAGAGGTGGGTAGGGGGTGGATACAAGGGACGGTGCTCGGAGGTAGGTATGGGGTGGAGACAAGGGATGGTGCTCAGAGGTGGGGTAGGGGGTGGATACAAGGGATGGTGCTCGGAGGTGGGTAGGGGGTGGAGACAAGGGACGGTGCTTAGAGGTGGGTAGGGGGTGGATACAAGGGATGGTGCTCGGAGGTGGGTAGGGGGTGGAGACAAGGGACGGTGCTTAGAGGTGGGTAGGGGGTGGATACAAGGGATGGTGCTTAGAGGTGGGTAGGGGGTGGATACAAGGGATGGTGCTTAGAGGTGGGTAGGGGGTGGATACAAGGGATGGTGCTCAGAGGTCGGTAGGGGGTGGAACCAGGGTCACCTTAGGCCTCTGTTCTCCTCTCTGATTACTATCTTGTATATTTTGGGGTTGAGTGATTTGGAGATCTCGGGAGATGTATGCGGACGATTCGCGGAGGTTTGGGCGGTGATTATACCCCTTTTTTTTTTTATTTCAGCTCTCGGAGTGAATGCACCTTTAATAGATCTGTGTTGAAGGGTGCAATTAAGGCCAGTTTGGTTGCGTTTTTCTTTTCCAAGCGTTCCTCTTAATTAGAGGCTATAAATCAGACTGTCAGATAATTAGAGCGCTGCATAGCTGGGCGGGCGGTCAGTTGGCGGAATGTTTTTCTTTGGAGTTTAGCCTACAGGGGATGTTAAATATGAGCCTGGCTGTGCGCTTTGCTGTGGCGTTGAGTCTCGGCTTACAGCAAGAACCTGAAGGGCACGGCGGGCATGGAGGATCCTCCACCCAACAACAATACAATATGAGGAGTCTACAGGGCTGGAGCCCCCAAGGTCAAACATAGGGGGGGGGGGGGCGCAAGGGTGCAAATTTCCCAGCGCCCCATAAGGTTTCTGTCTCTTCCTGTCCATACATCATGACGGTGTGCTCACATGACCTGATTTCTTGTCTCTTCCCATTGGGTTAGGTTGGCTTTCTAGGCAACCAAATGGCAAAGTGGGCCATCGATGATCACTGAAGATATGAAGAGTTCTTCTGAGGGTCTCGTGGCTTTTGAACTAGACCTGTGATATGCAGGGCCATCTTAATAGCATCATGGGCCCCTGGGCAAAGTAATGCTCTGGGGCCCCTACAATGATAACAGTGCAGAGGAAACAGACATCAAGTAGGTAGGAGGTAGACTGCCTCCTCTGTGTATCTATCACTCCCAGTGCCACCATGGGGCCCCCAATTTCAGGGCACCGTGGGCTCAAGGACCCTCTGCTTTGGGCAAAGTGCAGGGCCCCCCATGCAGCTAGGGCCCCTGGGCAGTGCCCAGGTGTGCCCTCTCATTACTGTAAGACAGCCCTGGTGATATGTTTAACCCCTTAAATACCGGGCTTTAAAACCCACCTCCATAGCGGGCCTATTCTGGCACTCATGTAAAAATCTCATCAGAACCCCCCAAATATTATATATGTTTTTTTATCAGACAACTTTTTTTCTTGCACGGTATTTGCGCAATAATTTTTCAAACGCCCTTTTTTTGGGGGGAAAAAAAAAGGTTTCATGAATTAAAAAATAACAAAACAGTAAAGTTAGCCCAATTTTTTTGTAAAATATGAAAGACGATGTTACGCCGAGTAAATAGATACCCAAAACGTCACGCTTTAAAATTGCGCACACTCATGGAATGGCGCCAAACTTCAGTACTTAAAAATCTCCATATGCGACGCTTTAATTTTTTTTACAGGTTACCAGTTTAGAGTTACAGAGGAGGTCTAGTGCTAGAATTGTTGCTGGCGCTCTAACGCACGCCGCGATATCTCACATGTGTTGTTTGAAAGACGTTTACATACGTGGGCGGGACTTACGTGTGCGTTCGCTTCCGAGCGTGAGCTACCGGGGACAGGGGTGTTGTAATTTTTTTTTTTTTTTTACGTATTTATTTTTTTACACTTTTTAATGTAAATGTAATGTAAACATCCCTTGTTATAGGAATAGTGTGCGACAGGTCCCCTTTATGGAGAGAGGCGGGGTAAATAAGACCTCCCCCTCCCCCCACATCTCTCCTCCAGGCTGGAAAACATGAAACCGGGAAAAAAAATTCACAGATCTCATTCTTATTAGTCGCAATTGCGGTTTGTTTACTTACGGTACGGCCTCCGACGGTCATAGAGATGACTGGTGACCATCTGGACATTAAGCAGAGGCCAGTGGAGGGGTTGGCAGAGAGGGGTGGAGGACACTGAGGAGAGGCCAGTGGAGGGATTGGCAGAGATGGGTAGAGGACATTGAGAGGAGACCAGTGGATGGATTGTCAGAGAGGCGTGGAGGACACTGAATGGAGGCCAGTGGAGGGATTGTTAGAGAGGGGTGGAGGACATTGAGCAGAGGCCATTGGAGGGATTGCCCGAGAGGGCAGGAGGACACTGAGTAGAGGACCGTAGAAGGATTGGTAGAGAGATTTGGAGGACACTGAGTGGATGGATTGGCAGAGGGGGTGGAAGCCATAGGAGGGATTGGCAGAGGGGGTGGAGAACACTAAGAAAAGGCTTCCATTGGGTTGAGGGGTGGAGGACACTGAGCAGAGGCCAGTAGAGGGATTTGTACAGAGAGGTGGAGGAGTCTGAGTGGAGTGTTTGGCAGAGAGGGGTGGAGGACACTGAATGGAGGACAGTGGAGGGATGGTAGAGAGATTTGGAGGACACTGAGTGAAGGGATTGGCAGAGGGGGGTGGAGAACACTAAGCAAAAGCTTCAATTCAATTGGGTTGAGGGATGGAGGACACTGTCTGGAGGCCGGTGGAGGAGTTGAAAGAGAGGGATGGAGGACACTGAGTGGAGATGCATACCTCCCAACGGTCCCGGATTTCGCGGGAATGTCCCGCGATCCGCGGTAAATCCCGCGGTCCCGCGATTCAGCAGCACCCCCCCTCCATGATTCACGGTAAAACCAGCGGTCCCGCGACCCCACCCCCTGCTCAACAACTTTGATCTTTGATCTGCGAACCCCCCCCCCTCAACAACTCAGATCCGCGGAACCCCCCACTCAACAACTCAGATCCGCGGAACCCCCGCTCAACAACTCAGATCCGCGGGGAACCCCCCCCTCCCGCTCAACAAGGTGTCCCTCATTCCCATCTCAAAAAGTTGGGAGGTATGGAGATGAGTGGCAGGGTTTGCAGAGAGGGGTGGAGGACACTGACTGGAGGCCGATGGAGGAGTTGGAAGAGAGGGGTGGAGGACACTGGCTGGAGGCCGATGGAGGAGTTGGAAGAGAGGGGTGGAGGACACTGACTGGAGGCTGATGGAGGAGTTGGAAGAGAGGGGTGGAGGACACTGGCTGGAGGCTGGTGGAGGAGTTGGAAGAGAGGGGTGGAGGACACTCACTGGAGGCCGATGGAGGAGTTGGAAAAGGGGGGTGGAGGATACTGGCTGGAGGCCGGTGGAGGAGTTGGAAGAGAGGGGTTGAGGACACTGACTGGAGGCTGGTGGAGGAGTTGGAAGAGAGGGGTGAAGGACACTGACTGGAGGCTGGTGGAGGAGTTGGAAGAGAGGGGTGAAGGACACTGACTGGAGGCTGGTGGAGGAGTTGGAAGAGAGGGGTGGAGGACACTGACTGGAGGCTGGTGGAGGAGTTGGAAGAGAGGGGGTGGAGGACACTGGCTGGAGGCCGGTGGAGGAGTTGGAAGAGAGGGGTGGAGGACACTGACTGGAGGCCGATGGAGGAGTTGGAAAAGGGGGGTGGAGGATACTGGCTGGAGGCGGTGGAGGAGTTGGAAGAGAGGGGTTGAGGACACTGACTGGAGGCTGGTGGAGGAGTTGGAAGAGAGGGGTGAAGGACACTGACTGGAGGCTGGTGGAGGAGTTGGAAGAGAGGGGTGAAGGACACTGACTGGAGGCTGGTGGAGGAGTTGGAAGAGAGGGGTGGAGGACACTGACTGGAGGCTGGTGGAGGAGTTGGAAGAGAGGGGTGGAGGACACTGACTGGAGGCCGATGGAGGAGTTGGAAGAGAGGGGTGGAGGACACTGACTGGAGGCCGATGGAGAAGTTGGAAGAGAGGGATGGAGGACACTGGCTGGAGACCGGTGGAGGAGTTGGAAGAGAGGGATGGAGGACACTGGCTGGAGACCGGTGGAGGAGTTGGAAGAGAGGGATGGAGGACACTGAGTGGTTAGTAAGGTAGATGAGTCTATTATCGATGTACAGTGGACTCTGCGGAATAATGTGACCCGTGTAGTGGAACATTCACTTCTATCAGGTCCTATACTGAGATCCATGTTCTGAAGGAGTATCGGGTCCAATAATTCTGCTACTTTCTTGAAAAATGATGACGTGTGACGTGTGAAGTTTGGCAGACAAAACGCGTCCGGTGCGGAGACGTGCCGGTGATTCGGGGAGAAGCCGCCATTCCCCGGCTACCCAGTTGACGCCGATGTGGAAGTAAATCTAGTTTCCCCAGGCACGAGTTGGACCTTCTATGAAGATATCGGGAATTCCGGGGTATTTGTTACGAATGTCTTTAGTCGTTATCTAATATATGGAGAGCAGAAATACGTTACGTGAGCCGAGCCGCCAACTCCGACATTTCTCTCCCAGTGTGATCCTCCCGCCACACTTCACACGATCCGCACCGCCTGCCAAATAACGCAAGAACGCCGCGAGTTGGACTCTTGTGTTGTAATTATAATAACGGGGCAAAGAATGGCGAATAAATAAACTCAATAAGTAACATGTGTGAGAGAGAAAGATACAAATGTATTCTCTTCTCCTTTATATTGTTTAACCGCTTCCGCCCCGGAGCATTTGGCTGCCCAATGACCAGGCCGCTTTTTGCGATTCGGCGCTGCGTCGCTTTAACTGACGCGGTCGTGCGACGTGGCTCCCAAACAAAATTGGCGTCCTTTTTCCCCCCACAAATAGAGCTTTCTTTTGGTGGTATTTGATCTCCTCTGCGGTTTTTATTTTTTGCGCTCAAAACAAAAATAGAGCGAAAATTTTGAAAAAAAATCAATATTTTTTACTTTTTGCGGTAATAAATATCCCCAAAAATATATATATAAAAAAAAAACATTTTTTTCCCTCAGTTTAGGCCGATACATATTCTTCTACATATTTTTGGTAAAAAAAAAAATCGTGATACGTGTATATTGATTGGTTTGCGCAAAAGTTATAGCGCCTACAAAATATGGGATAGTTTTATGGCATTTTTTATTATTTATTTTTTTACTATAATATATAAAAAACATAAAAAACATAATAATAATAAAAATAAATATATATAATATATATAAAAAAAAAAATTGACGTCCTTTTTTTCCCACAAATAGAGCTTTCTTTTGGTGGTAATTGATCATCCCTGCGGTTTCTATTTTTTGCGCTATAAACAAAAATAGAGCGACAATTTTGAACAAAAAATGCATTATTTTTTACTTTTTGCTATAATAAATATTACCCAAAAATATATAAAAAAAATGTTTTCCTCAGTTTAGGCCGATACGTATTCTTCTACCTATTTTTGGTAAAAAAAATCGCAATAAGCGTTTATTGATTGGTTTGCGCAAAATTTATAGCGTCTACAAAATAGGGGATAGTTTTATGGCATTTTTATTATGAATTTTTTTTACTAGTAATGGCGGCGATCAGCGATTTTTATCGTGACTGTGGCATACTTTTGACGCTATTTTGGGACCGTTGTCATTTATACAGCGATCAGTGCTATAAAAATGCCCTGATTACTGTGTAAATGACACTGGCAGGGAAGGGATTAACCACTAGGGGGCGAGGAAAAGGAGTGATTCTAACTGTGTGAGGGCGGGGCTACAAGTGACATGACACTGATCACTGCTCCCGATAAGAGGGAACAGAAGATCAGTGTCCTGTCACTAGGCAGAACAGGGAGCTGCCTTGTTTATATCTCCCCATTCTAACGATCCGAGACACGATCGCAGGACACCGGTGGACATCGAGTCCGTGGGTCCAGCGGGCACGGTCACGGAGCTTTGCCTGCCCGTGCAATTCTGCCGACATATAAGTACACGCGGCAGTCAGGAAGCGGTTAACTGCATAGGATACAATCATTGGTGTCAGTGGGAGGAATAGTGTCCCATCATTGGTGTCAGTGGGAGGAATAGTGTCCCATCATTGGTGTCAGTGGGAGGAATAGTGTCCCATCATTGGTGTCAGTGGGAGGAATAGTGTCCCATCATTGGTGTCAGTGGGAGGAATAGTGTCCCATCATTGGTGTCAGTGGGAGGAATAGTGTCCCATCATTGGTGTCAGTGGGAGGAATAGTGTCCCATCATTGGTGTCAGTGGGAGGAATAGTGTCCCATCATTGGTGTCAGTGGGAGGAATAGTGTCCCATCATTGGTGTCAGTGGGAGGAATAGTGTCCCATCATTGGTGTCAGTGGGAGGAATAGTGTCCCATCATTGGTGTCAGTGGGAGGAATAGTGTCCCATCATTGTTCAGTGGGAAGAATAGTGTCCCATCATTGGTGTCAGTGGGAGGAATAGTGTCCCATCATTGGTGTCAGTGGGGGGAATAGTGTCCCATCATTGGTGTCAGTGAGAGGAATAGTGCCCATCATTGGTGTCAGTGGGAGGAATAGTGTCACATCATTGGTGTCAGTGGGAGGAATAGTGTCCCATCATTGGTATCAGTGGGAGGAATAGTGTCCCATCATTGGTGTCAGTGGGAGGAATAGTGTCCCATCATTGGTGTCAGTGGGAGGAATAGTGTCCCCATCATTGGTATCAGTGGGAGGAATAGTGTCCCATCATTGGTATCAGTGGGAGGAATAGTGTCCCATCATTGGTGTCAGTGGGAGGAATAGTGTCCCCATCATTGGTGTCAGTGGGGGGAATAGTTCCCATCATTGTCAGTGGGAGGAATAGTGTCATCATTGGTGTCAGTGGGAGGAATAGTGTCCCAATTTGGTGTCAGTGGGAGGAATTTTGTCCCATCATTGGTGTCATGGGAAGAATAGTGCCCTCAGTATCAGGGAGGAATAGTGTCCCATCATTGGTGTCAGTGGGAGGAATAGTGTCCCATCATTGGTATCAGTGGGAGGAATAGTGTCCCCTCATTGGTATCAGTGGGAGGAATAGTGTCCCATCATTGGTGTCAGTGGGAGGAATAGTGTCACATCATTGGTGTCAGTGGGAGGAATAGTGTCCCATCATTGGTATCAGTGGGAGGAATAGTGTCCCATCATTGGTGTCAGTGGGAGGAATAGTGTCCCATCATTGTTATCAGTGGGAGGAATAGTGTCCCATCATTGGTGTCAGTGGGAGGAATAGTGTCCCATCATTGGTGTCAGTGGGAGGAATAGTGTCCCATCATTGGTGTCAGTGGGGGGGAATAGTGTCCCATCATTGGTGTCAGTGAGAGGAATAGTGTCCCATCATTGGTGTCAGTGGGAGGAATAGTGTCCCATCATTGGTGTCAGTGGGAGGAATAGTGTCCCATCATTGGTGTCAGTGGGAGGAATATTGTCCCATCATTGGTGTCAGTGGGAAGAATAGTGTCCCCTCATTGGTATCAGTGGGAGGAATAGTGTCCCCCTCATTGGTATCAGTGGGAGGAATAGTGTCCCATCATTGGTGTCAGTGGGAGGAATAGTGTCACATCATTGGTGTCAGTGGGAGGAATAGTGTCCCATCATTGGTATCAGTGGGAGGAATAGTGTCCCATCATTGGTGTCAGTGGGAGGAATAGTGTCCCATCATTGGTGTCAGTGGGAGGAATAGTGTCCCATCATTGGTATCAGTGGGAGGAATAGTGTCCCATCATTGGTGTCAGTGGGAGGAATAGTGTCCCATCATTGGTATCAGTCGGAGGAATAGTGTCCCCTCATTGGTATCAGTGGGAGGAATAGTGTCCCATCATTGGTGTCAGTGGGAGGAATAGTGTCCCATCATTGGTGTCAGTGGGAGGAATAGTGTCCCATCATTGGTGTCAGTGGGGGAATAGTGTCCCATCATTGGTGTCAGTGAGAGGAATAGTGTCCCATCATTGGTGTCAGTGGGAGGAATAGTGTCACATCATTGGTGTCAGTGGGAGGAATAGTGTCCCATCATTGGTATCAGTGGGAGGAATAGTGTCCCATCATTGGTGTCAGTGGGAGGAATAGTGTCCCATCATTGGTGTCAGTGGGAGGAATAGTGTCCCATCATTGGTATCAGTGGGAGGAATAGTGTCCCATCATTGGTGTCAGTGGGAGGAATAGTGTCCCATCATTGGTATCAGTGGGAGGAATAGTGTCCCCTCATTGGTATCAGTGGGAGGAATAGTGTCCCATCATTGGTATCAGTGGGAGGAATAGTGTCCCATCATTGGTGTCAGTGGGAGGAATAGTGTCCCATCATTGGTGTCAGTGGGAGGAATATTGTCCCATCATTGGTGTCAGTGGGAGGAATAGTGTCCCATAATTGGTGCCAGTGGGAGGAATAGTGTCCCATCATTGGTGCCAGTGGGAGGAATAGTGCCCCATCATTGGTGTCAGTGGGAGGAATAGTGTCCCATCATTGGTGTCAGTGGGAGGAATAGTGTCCCATCATTGGTATCAGTGGGAGGAATAGTGTCCCATCATTGGTGTCAGTGGGAGGAATAGTGTCCCATCATTGGTATCAGTGGGAGGAATAGTGTCCCATCATTGGTGTCAGTGGGAGGAATAGTGTCCCATCATTGTATCAGTGGGAGGAATAGTGTCCCCTCATTGGTATCAGTGGGAGGAATAGTGTCCCATCATTGGTATCAGTGGGAGGAATAGTGTCCCATCATTGGTGTCAGTGGGAGGAATAGTGTCCCATCATTGGTGTCAGTGGGAGGAATATTGTCCCATCATTGGTGTCAGTGGGAGGAATAGTGTCCCATAATTGGTGCCAGTGGGAGGAATAGTGTCCCATCATTGGTGCCAGTGGGAGGAATAGTGCCCCATCATTGGTGTCAGTGGGAGGAATAGTGTCCCATCATTGGTGTCAGTGGGAGGAATAGTGTCCCATCATTGGTGTCAGTCGGGGTGGGTGTGGTTTGCAGGGCGTGGATCTGTGATCCTCGTCTCTCTATGGAGGACGGCGGTGTTTCCTTATTGCTCTACTTTCTGTCAATGAGCCCCCGGTGTTTGTGTCGGGGGGACAATGGCGGCTCTGATTCCGGATGGAATGTGGAGGGGACGTTATTTGTTTTGCTCTTCAGTGACATGAATTGTTCAGGAGGGGCGACACGCGCTCTCCGAGGAACTGACCTGTCAAGTGTATTGTGCCGAGTTAATAGGGTGTATCCTGGAGAGAAGGACTTCTCTACAACTCCCCCCCCTGCCCCCGCACCGCACCCCCCATTCATCCGCCAACCGCACTCCATTCTCCGATGGTCACCCATTGGGGTGTATTATGTGAATGGGATTGTCCCCGCTACATCGACGACGTTCTAGTCCTCCATGCATGCGTGCAATGTTGTGGTTGAAAGGTATTTCCGCCTTCTGTAGCCAAATTTGATAAATTTTCCCATTCAGATAGAATTTTTATTATGAAATTTATTATTAAATTTAAAAAAAAAGGTTTATTGAATTAAAAAATGTAATAAAAAATAAATATAAAATTGCTGCTTGCCCGTTTTTTCAGATAAATAATATTCAGATAGAATTTTTATTATCAAATTTATTAATACATTTAAAAAAATATATATAAAAAAAAAAAAAAATATTGAATACCATTTTTTAATTAAAAATAGCTGCTTACCTTTTTTCAGATAAATAATATTTAGATAGGATATTTATTATCAAATGTATTATTAAATTAAAAAATATATAAAACAAATTATTGAATAAAAAAATTTTTAATAATTTTTTTTTTAAAAAAATGCTGCTTGCCCTTTTTTCAGATAAAGAATATTCAGATATAATTTTTATTATCAAATGTATTATTAAATAAAACAATATATATATATATATATATAATATATATATATATATATATATATATATATATATATATATAAAAAAATATTGAATAAAAAAATTAAATAAAACATTAAATAACAAATTGCTGCTTGCCCTTTTATCCAGATACATAATATTCAGATAGAATTTTTATTATCAAATCTATTATTAAATTTAAAAAATATATATAAAAAAGAAATAATTTATTGAATAAAATAAATAAATAAATAAATAAATTAAAAATAATTGCTTGCCTTTTTTCAGATAAATAATATTCAGATAGAATTTTTATGATCAAATGTATTATTAAATTTAAAAAATATAAAAAATAAATAATTTATTGAAAAATTTTTAATAGCTGCTTGCCCTTTTTTCAGATAAATAATATTCAGATAGGATATTTATGATCAAATGTATTATTAAATTAAAATATATATAAAAAAATGTATTGAATAAAAAAAATTAAATACATTTAAAAAAAATGCTGCTTGCCCTTTTTTCAGATAAAGAATATTCAGATAGAATTTTTATTATCAAATGTATTATTAAATAAAACAATATATATATAAAAAAAATATTGAATAAAAAAATTAAATAATATAATAAATAAAAAATTGCTGCTTGCCCTTTTTTTTAGATACATAATATTCAGATAGAATTTTTATTATCAAATCTATTATTAAATAAAAAAAATATAAAAAATAAATAATTTTATTGAATAAAAAAATTAAATAAAAAAATAAATAAAAAATAGCTGCTTGTCCTTTTTTGCAGATAAATAATATTCAGATAGAATTTTTATTATCAAATTTATTATTAAATTAAAAAAATAATAATAATTTATTGAATACATTTTTTTATACAAAAATGAAAAAAAATTGCTGCTTCTTGCCCTTTTTTCAGATAAATAATATTCAGATAGAACATTTATTATCAAATTTATTATTGAATTAAAAAAATTATCTAAAAAAAAAAAAGAAATAAAAAATGAGCTGCTTAGACATTTTATACACGTCTATCCGTTACATTGTATACATGTCTATGTCTACTAGACGTGTATACAATGTAGCGGGTAGACGTGTATACAATGTATCATGTATCCATCCAGTGTGGTGTCCCCGGTATGGGGGGAGGGGAATGTGCGGTGCAGATGTAGGACGGGCCACGTGTTATTCCCACGCTGCCGCCTCCATGATTCCCTCTATTTGTCATCGCCGTGCCGACCAGAATTTATTTGCATTCTATAATTATAATCCTGCGTTGTGCCAGGGAGACCCGATCACATGGAGCGCAGCGACGGCGACAGTGACAGCGATGGCGGGCGGGGGGAACACTTTTATTTCATAATATGAGAAACTTTATAATCAATAAAGAAAGATGGAGCTGAAATCATAAATAGATGTGTCCATACCCCATTGTTCTAGGATCGGGAGGGGGGGGGGCTCCTATAAGGACAAGTATAGGGGGGGGCAAGAAGTTGTATACATTGGGTGATACATTTTGTCAAGATCATCTAAGGCCATACCAGGCCCTTCGGGTCAATTTTTTTAGCGGCGTAGGGTCCCCCTCATAATCTATACCAGACCCTTATCCGAGCGAGCAGCCTGGCAGGTCAGAAAAGGGGGGGGTGGGTGAGCAGATGCCCCCGCCCTCCTGAACCACACCAGGCCACATGCCCTGTAGATTGGAGGGGGTGGGGGTGCCTCTTCGCCCCCCCCCCCCCACCCCAAAACACCTTGTGCTTGATGGAGACAAGGGCCTCTTCCCGACAACCTTGGGCTGGTGTTGCCAAGGTCTGCAGGTGGGGGGCTTATCAGATCCTGCCCCCCCATGTAAATGTGTATATAGGGAGAAATAGTGCCCCATCATTGGCAACAGTGCCTTGTATCAATGGTAAGAATGGTGCCTCAAGGGCCGGATAAAGACAAGCAAAAGGCTCCATCTGGCCCTCGGGCCACAGTTTGGAGACCAGTGCTGTAGAGTTATTGAGAATTGTAATAATGGGGGAGGGGCAGTTTTTTTGTGATTCCCGGACTTGGGCTTTCAGTTTCTAACTTGCCCTAGAAAAATGACAGCCGATTATATTCTTAACCTGATTGGTCGCTTCTTTGCCTGCCCCTCTCCCCCCCCCCATAGGTGTTGCAGTGATTGGCAGAGATCGGTTTCTTCACCCCGTCGTTCCATTGTCCTCATTGTGGGCCTCTTATCCCCCCCCCATCCCCCATCTCTCCGGGATGTACAGCGGGCCGGTGCTGGAATTCTGCTTATCTCCTCCTGTCTGCATCCAAACACAAAGCAGATGTGCTGCGCGCCGCCGCCGCATGCGGTCCCAATACCATCGCAAGATGGCGACGGGAAAGCAGTCTAAGACCCCCTGTATGTTCTTCTGGGGTGGCAGTGAGCCAATTGTCTGCCAGTTGGGGGACAAACATGGTTTCTTTGTTCGGAATTTGGGACCCCCCGGTACATTGAAGGTGACAGTTTCGTTCCCTCGATGTTTTGACGCAACAGCACACAACAAATCCTTGGAACACGTCGTACCAACCAAGCTGGCCGTGTATTATCAATGTAAGACATCAGACATCAAGCGCAACCACTGTGCCCATCAAACGCACCAACCAATGATGGGACACTATTCCCCCCCACTGACACCAATGATGGGACACTATTCCCCCCCACTGACACCAATGATGGGACACTATTCTTCCCACTGACACCAATGATGGGACACTATTCCTCCCACTGACACCAATGATGGGACACTATTCCTCCCACTGACACCAATGATGGGACACTATTCCCCCCACTGACACCAATGATGGGACACTATTCCTCCCACTGATACCAATGATGGGACACTATTCCTCCCACTGACACCAATGATGGGACACTATTCCTCCCACTGATACCAATGATGGGACACTATTCCTCCCACTGACACCAATGATGGGACACTATTCCTCCCACTGACACCAATGATGGGACACTATTCCTCCCACTGACACCAATGATGGGACACTATTCCCCCCACTGACACCAATGACGGGGCACCATTCCTCCCACTGACACCAATGATGGGACACTATTCCTCCCACTGACACCAATGATGGGACACTATTCCTCCCACTGACACCAATGATGGGACACTATTCCCCCCACTGACACCAATGATGGGACACTATTCCTCCCACTGATACCAATGATGGGACACTATTCCTCCCACTGACACCAATGATGGGACACTATTCCTCCCACTGATACCAATGATGGGACACTATTCCTCCCACTGACACTAATGATGGGACACTATTCCTCCCACTGACACCAATGATGGGACACTATTCCTCCCACTGACACCAATGATGGGACACTATTCCCCCCACTGACACCAATGACGGGGCACCATTCCTCCCACTGACACCAATGATGGGACACTATTCCTCCCACTGACACGAATGATGGGACACTATTCTTCCCACTGATACCAATGATGGGACACTATTCCTCCCACTGACACCAATGATGGGACACTATTCCCCCCACTGACACCAATGATGGGACACTATTCCTCCCACTGACACCAATGATGGGGCACTATTCCTCCCACTGATACCAATGATGGGACACTATTCCTCCCACTGACACCAATGATGGGACACTATTCCCCCCACTGACACCAATGATGGGACACTATTCCCCCCACTGACACCAATGATGGGACACTATTCCTCCCACTGACACCAATGATGGGGCACTATTCCTCCCACTGATACCAATGATGGGACACTATTCCTCCCACTGACACCAATGATGGGACACTATTCTTCCCACTGATACCAATGACGGGACACTATTCTTCCCACTGATACCAATAATGGGACACTATTTCTCCCACTGACACCAATGATGGGACACTATTCCTCTCACTGACACCAATGACGGGACACTATTCTTCCCACTGATACCAATAATGGGACACTATTTCTCCCACTGACACCAATGATGGGACACTATTCTTCCCACTGACACCAATGATGGGACACTATTCCTCCCACTGACACCAATAATGGGACACTATTCCTCCCACTGACACCAATGATGGGACACTATTCCCCCCACTGACACCAATGATGGGACACTATTCCTCCCACTGATACCAATGATGGGACACTATTCCTCTCACTGATACCAATGATGGGACACTATTCCTCCCACTGACACCAATGATGGGACACTATTCCCCCCACTGACACCAATGATGGGACACTATTCCTCCCACTGATACCAATGATGGGACACTATTCCTCTCACTGATACCAATGATGGGACACTATTCCTCCCACTGATACCAATGATGGGACACTATTCCTCCCACTGATACCAATGATGGGACACTATTCCTCCCACTGATACCAATGATGGGACACTATTCCTCCCACTGATACCAATGATGGGACACTATTCCTCTCACTGACACCAAATGATGGGACACTATTCTTCCCACTGATACCAATGATGGGACACTATTCCTCCCACTGACACCAATGATGGGACGCTATTCCTCCCACTGACACCAATGATGGGACACTATTCCCCCCACTGACACCAATGATGGGACACTATTCCTCCCACTGACACCAATGATGGGACACTATTCCTCCCACTGACACCAATGATGGGACACTATTCCTCCCACTGACACCAATGATGGGACACTATTCCTCCCACTGACACCAATGATGGGACACTATTCCCCCCACTGACACCAATGATGGGACACTATTCCTCCCACTGACACCAATGATGGGACACTATTCCCCCCACTGACACCAATGATGGGACACTATTCCCCCCACTGACACCAATGATGGGACACTATTCCTCTCACTGACACCAATGACGGGACACTATTCTTCCACTGATACCAATAATGGGACACTATTTCTCCCACTGACACCAATAATGGGACACTATTTCTCCCACTGACACCAATGATGGACACTATTCCTCTCACTGACACCAATGATGGGACACTATTCCTCCCACTGACACCAATGATGGGACACTATTCCTCCCACTGACACCAATAATGGGACACTATTTCTCCCACTGACACCAATGATGGGACACTATTCCTCCCACTGATACCAATGATGGGACACTATTCCTCTCACTGATACCAATGACGGGACACTATTCTTCCACTGATACCAATGATGGACACTATTCCTCTCACTGACACCAATGACGGGACACTATTCTTCCCACTGATACCAATGATGGGACACTATTCTTCCCACTGACACCAATGATGGGACACTATCCCCCCACTGACACCAATGATGGGACACTATTCCTCTCACTGACACCAATGATGGCACTATTCCTCCACTGACACCAATGATGGACACTATTCCTCCCACTGACACCAATGATGGGACACTATTCCCCCCACTGACACCAATGATGGGACGCTATTCTCCCCACTGACACCAATGATGGGACGCTATTCCTCCCACTGATACCAATGATGGGGCACTATTCCTCCCACTGACACCAATGATGGGACACTATTCCCCCCACTGACACCAATGATGGGACACTATTCCCCCCACTGACACCAATGATGGGACACTATTCCTCCCACTGACACCAATGATGGGACACTATTCCTCCCACTGACACCAATGATGGGACACTATTCCTCCCACTGATACCAATGATGGGACACTATTCCTCCCACTGATACCAATGATGGGACACTATTCCCCCCACTGACACCAATGATGGGACGCTATTCCTCCCACTGACACCAATGATGGGACACTATTCCCCCCACTGACACCAATGATGGGACACTATTCCCCCCACTGACACCAATGATGGGACACTATTCCTCCCACTGACACCAATGATGGGACACTATTCCTCCCACTGACACCAATGATGGGACGCTATTCCTCCCACTGACACCAATGATGGGACACTATTCCCCCCACTGACACCAATGATGGGGCACTATTCCCCCCACTGACACCAATGATGGGGAACTATTCCTCCCGTTAATACTAAAGATACGGCATTGTTTCCTCGCACTGGTCACAGGCCGGCCCCTCTGAAGACTGAAGGTCGGTAAGCTGACTCTTTGTTTAGAAAGGAGACCCCCGATGTAAATGAATGAAGCCCCCCCCCCCCCGCTCTGTATACAGGAGGAAGGTGCACACAGACACGTCGCTGGCGGCCGCCACTATTTATAACATATGGAGGTCCCATGAAGCCAAATCATCCCTCACTTGTCACCGGTCCCCTCCGCGCCTGACACGAAACACATGTCCCCGTCCTCCAGGGGCCACACCAACGCTTTCTCTTCCGTGGATCCCCCTGTTTACATTATAGACATTGCCAGGTACAGTAAGATAAATACTTTCTGTAAAAGGGGTCCTGGTCTGAATTACAGAGACGATAAGCAGATCCCAAGGACTCGGCGAGAAAAATTCCATCGTCCTGCAAGTTAATATAAAGAAACAGATGAAGCGCGGCGCTATGTACGCCATATGACCAAAAAGTATTGGGACGCCCGCCTCCCGCAGTAATTTACAGTAATGGGTCTTTCCATAATCTATATATATATATATATTGTATATATACACACCCTATATTATCAAAAGTATTGGGACGCCCGCCTTTGCACACGAACATGAACTTTAACCCCTTACATTCCGGGGGGCCACTTACCCCCTTCCTGCCCAGACCAATTTTCAGCTTTCAGCGCTGTTGAATTTTGAATGACAATTAAGCGATCGTGCGACACTTCGCCCAAACTAAATTCGTATCACTTTATTCCCACAAATAGAGATTTCCTTTGGTGGTATTTGATCACCTCTGCGGTTTTTATTTTCTGAAAAAAAAAAAAAAAAATGACCGAAAATGTTGAAAAAAAACATTTTTTGTTTGTTTCCGTTACAAAACTTTGTAAGTAAGTACGTGATGGGCACTGATGGTATTGCACTGACGGGCACTGATGGGCACTGATGAGGTGGCACTGAAGTGGTGGCATTGATGGGCACTGATAGGCGGCACGGATGGGCACTGATAGGCGGCACGGATGGGCACTGATAGGCGGCACAGATGGGCATGGATAGGCGGCATGGATAGGCGACACGGATGGGCACGAATAGGCGACACGGATGGGCACGAATAGGCGACACGGATGGGCACGAATAGGCGACACAGATGGGCACGGATAGGCGACACGGATGGGCACGGATAGGCGGCATGGATGGGCACGGATAGGCGGCATGGATGGGCACTGATAGGCGGCACAGATGGGCATGGATAGGCGGCACGGATGGGCACGAATAGGCGACACACGGATGGGCACGGATTGGCGGCATGGATGGGCACTGATAGGCGGCATGGATGGGCACTGATAGGTGGCACTAATGTACTAATGTATGTGTTGTACTAATAAATGCCAATCAGTGCCAAACAATAATGCCTGCCAATCACTGATGCCCATTTGAAGAAAGCCACCCTGGATCCTAAGGATCCACTCAATTGGCGCCCCATAACAGGCCTAAATTTTCTCTCCAAGGTAATGGAGAAAGCAGTGGTACAGCAGCTGCAACAGCATCTAGATACCCACAACTTACTCGACCCATTTCAATCAGGATTCCGTCCCGGACACGGGACGGAAACTGCATTGCTCAAGATATGGGACGACGTTCTTGAGGCTGCAGACGAAGGAGAATCTTCTCTTCTGGTTCTGCTGGACCTAAGCGCAGCCTTTGATACAGTAGACCACAAGCTGTTATTGACTCGGCTGGCTAAAATAGCCAAAGTCGCAGAAAGCGATCTATCCTGGTTCTCCTCTTTTTTGGAAAACCGATCGCAAATAGTGAAGCTAGGACCATTCACTTCGGAACAACGCACATTATCGTGCGGGGTCCCTCAGGGATCTCCCCTGTCGCCGATGTTATTCAACATCTATCTGCGTCCTCTTTTTGAAATCATCAGCAGCCAAAAACTGCTCTATCACTCATATGCAGACGACACGCAACTGTACTTCCGCATTTGCAATAAAAAGGATCACCACCTCAATCTAGAGACATGCCTCTCTTTGATAGAGGACTGGATGACAAAGAGTTATCTCAAACTCAACGGAGCGAAAACAGAACTTCTTCTTCTTTCACGCCAAGCGTAGGAATCAATCGACAACAACCTGGATCCCCCCGCCCATTCTGGGAAAAACCATCACCCCTAGCGCCAAAGTCAAAAGTCTTGGGTCATTTTTGACTCCGACATGACAATGAACGCACAAATAGGGGCAGTAGTCAGCGGATCTCACTATCTGCTGCGCCTACTACGCAGACTCACGCCTTTTATTCCCAAGAAAGACGTAGTGGTCGTGGTGGGAGCGATTGTAAACTCCAGATTGGACTATGCAAATGCCCTTTACCTCGGACTCCCCAAGTACCAAATCGCTCGTCTTCAAGTCGTTCAAAATACGGCCGCCAGACTTGTGACTGGGAAAAAACCCTGGGAATCAATCTCACCTTCACTGAGATCCCTTCACTGGCTACCAGTCAAAGACAGAATCACCTTTAAAGCACTCTGTCTAACGCATAGATGTGTCCATGGGAATGCTCCCCATTATCTATGCGAAAAATTAAAAATTTACAATCCCAATCGTATTCTACGATCCACCAATCAAAATCGGCTTCAGATACCGAAAGCCAGATACAAATCCAAAGGAGACAGGAGATTCGCTGTCCAAGGTCCCAGACTATGGAACGCTTTACCAACCAGCATTCGACTGGAGGAGAACTACTTAGGCCTCGTACACACGATCGGACATATCCGATGAAAACGGTCCGCGGACCATTTCCATCGGATATGTCCGATCGGATTTGAGTTTGATCCGATGGCGTGTACACACCATCGGATCAAATTCCCCGCCGCCGGACGGCGCGGTGACGCGGCGGTGACGTTGACGCCGCCACGTCACCGCCACGTCACCGCACCAGGAAGTTAAACACTTCCGCGCATGCGCCGAATCCATTCGGCGGCGGTGCGGGACGACATGTCTGCTGGTAAGTGTACTAACCAGCAGACATGTTGGGCGGACAGATTCCACCGGATGGATTTCAAAGCATGCTTTGAAATCTGTCGGGTGGAGAAATCTGTCCGCTAGCCCATACACACGAGCGGAGATGTCTGCTGAAACGGTCCATCGGACATATCCCCTCGTGTGTACGAGGCCTTAGTCTTCAGGAGAAAGGTTAAGACTCATCTCTTTTGATCTCAAAGGAGATAGGAACAACAAGCGCCCAGAGGCGATTTACTTCGCATGTGCTGCGCTATACAAGTTCTTCATTCATTCATTGTGGGCACTGATTGGCATCCATTTCGGGCACTGATTGGCTCCATTATTTGCGATTGTCATTCCTGATGGTGGCCGAAGTCTTTTTGCATAAGGCGGGCGGCGGCAAGTGGTTAATGGCATCCCAGTCTTAGTCCGGAGGGTTCAATATTGAGTTGGCCCCGCCCCTTTGCAGCTACAACAGCTTCACCTCTTCTGGGAAGGCCGTCCACAAGGTTTAGGGGTGTGTCTATGGGATCGATTGACCATTCTTCCAGAAGAGCATTTGTGAGGTCAGACGCTGATGTTGGACGAGAAAGACTGACTTGCAGTCTCCGCTCTAAGGTGGTCTATCAGGTGGAGGTCAGGACTCTGTGCAGGCCAGTCAAGTTCCTCCACCCCCAAACTAGGGTGACCACATTTCCAAACTACCATTCAGGGACTCCCTCCCTTCCCAAAATTCAGCTTGTGCTCTAACGAATCACAGCACAGTGATTGGACACAAGAGGTGGGATTTATGATTTCTCCAATCACATGCAGGAGGCGGGCATTGTGCTCCTCCAGGCATTCCAGGCCAGGACAAGTACTGTCAGCGAGTAAAGCGGTGATGTGGAGGCCTTTTTTGGGGGCATTAGTTTTGCTTAGGGGGGGTGGCTGTGTCAGTTTTATTCCGGGACACTGTATTGTCCTGGAATAAAGGTACCCGGGACAGACCTGCAAAATGCGGGACTGTCCCGGGCAATCCGGGACAAGTGGTCAGGGAGGGCTGGCAGGGGGGGCAGGGTGGAAATCTCCCCCCTGGCTGGTGACAATATGAACACCGCCACTACCAAATGCTGTTTTTGTAGAGCAGGAATATGCCTGCTGGAGCTCTGTTAACACAGGTCATGCCTGCCGCTCACCTCCCGCTGTGCAGCCGTGCCTGTGTCAGCTCCGAGGTAGATGGCTGCAGAGCTGAGCTATGTCTCGTATCACACATAGCTCAGCCTCAGCGCACACCAGAGCTGACATCCCCTTTTTATCTGCACAGACACGAGGAGAGATAGAGCTCATCTGCTTCTCCTCTTTCTGAGTCTGCCCCGCCCACACTCCCCGGGCATGTGTGGGCACTGGACAGGAAGTTTGAACCCAAAAAAGCATCAGACAGCCTGCCTGCGCCTCAGCCTCCATCCTGGTAAGCTCACCCTCTCTAGTCTCTCCTGCCTCCCAGTGTATAAAAAGGGGTGCTCTGTGGACTTTGTTAAAGGGGAGGGGGGCAGGCTTTGGTGAGCAGAGACCCTCTTTACACAATAGTCCACAGCATGCACCCAGATCTGATGTATATGGGGTCTGTGCGGACTCTGATGTAAGGGAGCCTCTGTGCGGACTCTGATGTATATGGGGTCTGTGTGGACTCAGATGTTAGGGGAGCCTCTGTGCGGACTCTGATGTAAAGGGCCTCTGTGCGGACTCTGATGTTAGGGAGGCCTCTGTGCAAACTCTGATGTAAGGGAGCCTCTGTGCGGACTCTGATGTAAAGGGGCCTCTGTGCGGACTCTGATGTAAGGGAGGCCTCTGTGCAAACTCTGATGTAAGGGAGCCTCTGTGCGGACTCTGATGTAAGGGGGCTTCTGTGCGGAGTCTGATGTAAGGGGAGGCTCTGTGCGGACTCTGATATAAGGGGGGCCTCTGTGCGGACTCTGATGTAAGGGAAGGCTCTCTGCGGACGCTGATGTAAGGGGGGCTCTGTGCGGACTCTTATGTAAGGGGAGGCTCTGTGCGGACTCTGATATAAGGGGGGCCTCTGTGCGGACTCTGATGTAAGGGAAGGCTCTGTGCGGACTCTGATGTAAGGGGGGCTCTGTGCGGACTCTTATGTAAGGTGGGCCTCTCTGCGGACTCTGATGTAAGGGGAGGCTCTGTGCGGACTCTGATGTAAGGAGGGCCTCTGTGCGGACTCTTATGTAAGGGGAGGCTCTGTGCGGACTCTGATGTAAGGGGGGCTCTCTGCGGACTCTGATGTAAGGGGGCCTCTGTGCAGACTCTGATGTAAGGGGAGGCTCTGTGTGGACTCTGATGTAAGGGGGGCCTCTGTGCAGACTCTGATGTAAGGGGGCCTCTGTGCGGACTCTGATGTAAGGGGGGCCTCTGTGCGGACTCTGATGTAAGGGGGGCCTCTGTGCAGACTCTGATGTAAGGGGGGCCTCTGTGCGGACTCTGATGTAAGGGGGGC
Organism: Rana kukunoris; assembly: GCA_029574335.1. Classification (NCBI taxonomy): domain Eukaryota; kingdom Metazoa; phylum Chordata; class Amphibia; order Anura; family Ranidae; genus Rana; species Rana kukunoris. The sequence goes on from JAJQKJ010000991.1 coordinate 24,169, forward strand.
CTCTGTGCGGACTCTGATGTAAGGGGGGCCTCTGTGCGGACTCTGATGTAAGGGGGGGCCTCTGTGCGGACTCTGATGTAAGGGGGGCCTCTGTGCAGACTCTGATGTAAGGGGGGCCTCTGTGTGGACTCTGATGTAAGGGGGGCCTCTGTGCAGACTCTGATGTAAGGGGAGGCTCTGTGCGGACTCTTGTGATCATGAAAAATCTTGACTGTTTTGCTTTATCCATCACTTTTCCACGCTCTGTGGGCCACTTGACTGGACTTGCCCCCCAGGCCTAAGGCTGCCAGCCCTCTCCTTATCCAGTTCAGGTCTCCCCCCCCCCCCCCGCCCCTCCTCCCTCAGGGACTGAAGCAATTATTGCATTTCTGCTATGTACGTGTTTATTCAGCAATTACTTTGTCATTACATCTAAAAACAATATATGTAGCGCTTTGTTAACAGAAGGACAAACAGGGCTTTCTTTTCACGATATTGTCTTGCAAAAATATTTGCAAACAAAGTTACAAAAACAAACAAACACATTTTCTCTTTTTTTGACCAGTTATATTTTTTTATTATTATTATTTTTTTAACCAATTTAAGACCAGCCTTTTATTTTTTTTTACAAGTATAAATTTATATTTTTTGCTATAAATTTATGTATAACCCCCAAACATTATACATTTTTAGAAAGCACCCTAGGGAATAAAATGGCGATTGTTGCCATTTTTTATGTCACACAGTATTTACACAGAGTTTTTTCAAATGCAATTTTTTAGAAAAAAAAACATTTAAATTCCAAAAAAAAACACAATATATAATCCAATTTTTTTGTAATTTATTTTTTTGTTACGCCAAGTAAATAGATACTGAACATGTTACGCTTTAAAATTGCGCACGCTCATGGAAAATGGCGACAAACGACGGTACTTAAAAATCTTCATAGGCAACACTTTAAATGCCTTTACAGGTTACCTGTTTAGAGTTACAGAGAAGAATGCTAGAATTATTGTTCTCACTCTAACGCAGGGGTGGGCAACCTCGGCCCTCCAGCTGTGATGAAACTACAAATCCCATCATGCCTCTGCTTTTAGGAGTCATGTCTGTGATTGTCAAGGTCCTGCAATGTCTCATGGGACTTGTAGTTTCACCACAGCTGGAGGGCCGAAGTTGCCCACCCCTGCTCTAACGTATGTGGTGCGAACAATGTTTACTATTTACTTACTTTCAATATTTTTTTTTTTTTATTATTTATACGCTGTGCCTTTAGATTTTTATCACTTTGATTCCCTCTACAAGCAATGTAAGCGTCCCTGGTAATAGAAATAAGGATGACAGGTCCTCCTTATGGAGATCATGTGATAGAAATAAGAGATGACAGGTCCTCTTTATGGAGATCTCATGTAATAGAAATAAGAGATGACAGGTCCTCTTTATGGAGATCTCATGTAATAGAAATAAGAGATGACAGGTCCTCTTTATGGAGATCTCATGTAATAGAAATAAGAGGTGACAGGTCCTCTTTATGGAGATCTCATGTAATAGAAATAAGAGGTGACAGGTCCTCTTTATGGAGATCTCATGTAATAGAAATAAGAGATGACAGGTCCTCTTTATGGAGATCATGTAATATAAATAAGAGATGACAGGTCCTCTTTATGGAGATCATGTAATAGAAATAAGAGGTGACAGGTCCTCTTTATGGAGATCTCATGTAATAAAAATAAGGATGACAGGTCCTCTTTATGGAGATCATGTAATAGAAATAAGAGATGACAGGTCCTCTTTATTGAGATCATGTAATAGAAATAAGAGGTGACAGGTCCTCTTTATGGAGATCTCATGCAATAGAAATAAGAGGTGACAGGTCCTCTTTATGGAGAGATCTCATGTAATAGAAATAAGAGATGACAGGTCCTCTTTATGGAGATCTCATGTAATAGAAATAAGAGGTGACAGGTCCTCTTTATGGAGATCTCATGTAATAGAAATAAGAGATGACAGGTCCTCTTTATGGAGATCATGTAATAAAATAAATAAGGTCCTCTTTAGAGAATCATGAATAGAAATAAGAGGTGACAGGTCCTCTTTATGGAGATCATGTAATAGAAATAAGAGGTGACAGGTCCTCTTTATGGAGATCTCATGTAATAGAAATAAGAGGACAGGTCCTCTTTATGAGATCAGTAATAGAAATAAGAGGTGACAGGTCTCTTTATGGAGATCTCATGATAGAAATAAGAGGTGACAGGTCCTCTTTATGGAGATCTCATGTATAGAAATAAGAGATGACAGGTCCTCTTTATGGAGATCATGTAATAGAAATAAGAGGACAGGTCCTCTTTATGAGATCAGTAATAGAAATAAGAGATGACAGGTCTCTTTATGGAGATCTCATGTAATAGAAATAAGAGATGACAGGTCCTCTTTATAGAATGTATAAAATAAGAGGTGACAGGTCCTCTTTATGGAGATCTCATGATAGAAATAAGAGGTGACTCCTCTTTATGGAGAGATCTCATGTATAGAAATAAGAGATGACAGGTCCTCTTTATGGAGATCTCATGTAATAGAAATAAGAGATGACAGGTCCTCTTTATGGAGATCTCATGTAATAGAAATAAGAGATGACAGGTCCTCTTTATGGAGATCTGTAATAGAAATAAGAGGTGACATCCTCTTTATGGAGATCTCATGTATAGAAATAAGAGATGACAGGTCCTCTTTATGGAGATCATGTAATAGAAATAAGAGGACAGGTCCTCTTTATGAGATCAGTAATAGAAATAAGAGATGACAGGTCTCTTTATGGAGATCTGTAATAGAAATAAGAGGTGACATCCTCTTTATGGAGATCATGCATAGAAATAAGAGGTGACAGGTCCTCTTTATGGAGATCTCATGATAGAAATAAGAGATGACAGGTCCTCTTTATGAGATCTCATGTATAGAAATAAGAGATGACAGGTCCTCTTTATGGAGATCTCATGTAATAGAAATAAGAGATGACAGGTCCTCTTTATGGATCTCATGATAGAAATAAGAGGTGACAGGTCCTCTTTATGGAGAGATCTCATGTATAGAAATAAGAGATGACAGGTCCTCTTTATGGAGATCATGTAATAGAAATAAGAGGTGACAGGTCCTCTTTATGGAGATCTCATGTAATAGAAATAAGAGATGACAGGTCCTCTTTATGGAGATCTCATGTAATAGAAATAAGAGATGACAGGTCCTCTTTATGGAGATCTCATGTAATAGAAATAAGAGATGACAGGTCCTCTTTATGGAGATCATGTAATAGAAATAAGAGGTGACAGGTCCTCTTTATGGAGATCTCATGCAATAGAAATAAGAGGTGACAGGTCCTCTTTATGGAGAGATCTCATGTAATAGAAATAAGAGATGACAGGTCCTCTTTATAGAGATCTCATGTAATAGAAATAAGAGATGACAGGTCCTCTTTATGGAGATCTCATGTAATAGAAATAAGAGATGACAGGTCCTCTTTATAGAGATCTCATGTAATAGAAATAAGAGGTGACAGGTCCTCTTTATGGAGAGATCTCATGTAATAGAAATAAGAGATGACAGGTCCTCTTTATAGAGATCTCATGTAATAGAAATAAGAGATGACAGGTCCTCTTTATGGAGATCTCATGTAATAGAAATAAGAGATGACAGGTCCTCTTTATGGGGATCATGTAATAGAAATAAGAGGTGACAGGTCCTCTTTATGGAGAGATCTCATGTAATAGAAATAAGAGATGACAGGTCCTCTTTATGGAGATCTCATGTAATAGAAATGAGAGATGACAGGTCCTCTTTATGGAGATCTCATGTAATAGAAATGAGAGGTGACAGGTCCTCTTTATGGAGATCTCATGTAATAGAAATGAGAGGTGACAGGTCCTCTTTATAGAGATCTCATGTAATAGAAATAAGAGGTGACAGGTCCTCTTTATGGAGATCTCATGTAATAGAAATAAGAGGTGACAGGTCCTCTTTATGGAGATCTCATGTAATAGAAATAAGAGGTGACAGGTCCTCTTTATGGAGATCTCATGTAATAGAAATAAGAGGTGACAGGTCCTCTTTGTGGACCCGCCAGACTCCCTGTGCCAGCTAAGTCAGACTCCCCTGCCCCACACTGCTACTTTTATTTGCCTGGCTCTGATGGGGCCCCCATGTGAATCCCATACCTGCCTCCTACCCTCCCCTCCTCCCATACCTGCCTCTCCCCTCCCCTCCTCCCATACCTGCCTCTGTCCCCCCGAATTTATGTCTAGACACAATCTGGAATCACTTGAGAGGACAGATCTGCTTTTATAATATAAGGGCCCCACTGTGCTCCATTCAGTGGCAGTGACGGCTCCCGACTCTCCGAGGGCCCCGTCCATAGAAGCTGGTGAGCGGAGGTGTCACTTTAAATCAGTTCGGGGTATTAATGGAGGCCAGACCCCCCCCCCCCCACATTACACATGGAATTCATTTCCCCCTCCCCAAGCTGGACACTTGCTGAATGCTAAAGATTATGGTAAGTCTGCAGCTCGGCTCCCAATACTTGTAAAAGTGGGGGCTGTCCAATGAGGCGGAGCCGTATTATGGATCGATAATCAGGTGATGGGTCCCAGATGTCCGATTGTTACACAAGGACATTCTTTGAAAAGGCGCTATTACCATTCTACAAAAATACAATGTAACATCCCACTAAAATACCCCATTCACTCCACTAAATACCCCATTTACTCCACTATAAATTATGTAATCGATAACTAATGCATCAAATTATTTATCAGATTTATTATTAATAATAATAATTACATATAGTAAAATAATAAGAATCACTATATATCACACGTTGTATCTCTCTATCTCCTGTCTGATTAATGTTTATAAGCAATGTTATTTTTTGTATCTCTCGATCTCCCGTTTCTATCTTTCCATCTCCTTGGCAGGTTCCCTCTATGTCTCCTCGTCAGCGGCTTCCCCCTGCGTCTTCTTCTCAGCGGGTTTCCCCTATGTCTCCTCCTAGGTGGGTTCCCCCTATGTCTCCTCCTAGGTGGGTTCCCCCTGCGTCTCCTTTAGCGGGTTCCCTCTACATCTCCTCCTCTGCGGCTTCTCCCTGCATCTCCTCCTCTGCGGCTTCCCCCTGCATCTCCTCCTCGACAACTTCCCCCTGCATCTCCTCCTCTGCGGCTTCCCCTGCGTCTCCTCCTCTGCGGCTTCCCCCTGCATCTCCTCCTCTGCGGCTTCCCCGTGCATCTCCTCCTCTGCGGCTTCCCCTGCTTCTCCTCCTCTGCGGCTTCCCCCTGCATCTCCTCCTCTGCGGCTTCCCCTGCATCTCTTCCTCTGCGGCTTCCCCCTGCGTCTTCTCCCCTGTGGCTTCCCCCTGCATCTCCTCCTCTGCGGCTTTACCCTGCCTGCATCTCCTCCTCTGCGGCTTCCCCCTGCATCTCCTCCTCTGCGGCTTTCCCCTGCATCTCCTCCTCCACGGCTTCCCCCTGCATCTCCTCCTCTGCAGCTTCCCCCTGCGTCTCCTTTTTGGCGGCTTCCCCTGCATCTCCTCCTCTGCGGCTTCCCCCTGCATCTCCTCCTCTACAGCTTCCCCCTGCGTCTCCTCTTTGGCGGCTTCCCCCTGCGTCTCCTCCCCTGCAGCTTACCCCTGCATCTCCTCCTCTACAGCTTCCCCCTGCGTCTCCTCTTTGGCGGCTTCCCCCTGCGTCTCCTCCTCGACAGCTTCCCCCTGCGTCTCCTCCTCGGTGGCGTCCCCCTGTGTCTCCTCCTCGACAGCCAATACGGACCCTTCTCCTCGACAGCCAATCGGGCCTTAAGACCCGCTTCCTGATTGGCCGGGAGGAGAAGGAGGAAAATAGTAGTGAATATTAATTTGCTATTGTCCCACAACTGGGTGGGCTCAGGACGTAAAGCTCTGCGCCCCGAGCCCACCCTTTTTTTAAGCCAATTAGAACCTCTAAGTCTAATCATGTGCTTCAAAACAAAAAAAAAAGCCCCCATTGGAATCCATGCGTCCGGCGCCCTGCGTGTAGATTAGGGGGTCGGGCGCATGAATTTGGGGGGGCGGTGCCCTTTTGTGTTTTACCCACAGGATATTTTCCTCATTGTAAATGGAAATAAAAAGAATACATTTTTTCTTTTACAATTTGGCGACGGCGGGCTGTAAATGATGTGAATTACGAATATGTCGTCGATGCCGCGAACACATCGTACTCTTTACACATGCCACTGTGCCCGGGCGGCTCTCAGGCCTCTGGCTGGATTTGTTTTTTGTTTTTTTAAGTTTAGAACTTTAAATTGCTGTGAAAATAAATCTTTTTTTTCCTATGGAAGAAGCGGAGGGGGGGGGGGGGGGGGGTGGGGGTGGAGCCGGTCACTGTTTATAGTCTGAGCTTTCTGGAGGCTAATTCAAAAAACATGTGGGGCCGCGTCGTAAATGATTTAAAGGCCCAATAATGCCTTTCAGTGTAATTATCCAGTTGTGTTTATCATCACAACAAACCAGCGCTTGTTCCCTAAAACAATGAGGGGGAGGGGGGCTGACATGGGACTTGGGGTCCAAACTCCTTCAAGGGTAAATCCACTCTGATGTCAGTTGCAGATGGGAGGGCCTTGTGTCCGATTTACAATGCCTTCCTTTCCCTCACACCTTTTATATATTACAGCCTGTCCAGGCATTGGAAATGTCCATGGGGTAGAGCAGAGATTGGCTGCCACAGTGATCGAATGATCGGGAGCTGGTACTGAGGGCTGTTGATTGTAAGTGGTGACCAAAAGCTGGGATCACTGGAGACACTGGAGGGGGGGGTCACTGGAGACACTGATGGTCACTGGAGACACAGGAGTGCTAGGGTCATTGGATACACAGGAGTGCTAGTGTCACTGGAGACATTGGGGGTGACTGGAGACACTGATGGACACTGGAGACACTGATGGACACTGGGGTCACTGGAGACATTGGGGGTCACTGGAGACACTTATGGACACTGGAGACACAGGAGTGCTAGGGTCATTGGATACACAGGAGTGCTTGTGTCACTGGAGACATTGGGGGTGACTGGAGACACTGATGGACACTGGAGACACTGATGGACACTGGGGTCACTGAGGTCACTGGAGACACTGATGCACACTGGAGACACTGATGGAGACTGGAGGCACTGATGGACACTGGGGTCACTGGGGACACTGGGGTCACTGGAGACACTGATGGACACTGGAGACACTGATGGACACTGGGGTCACTGAGGTCACTGGAGACGCTGATGCACACTGGAGACACTGATGGAGACTGGAGGCACTGATGGACACTGGGGTCACTGGAGACACTGGGGTCACTGGAGACACTGATGTGCACTGGAGACACTAGTGATGGACACTGGAGACACTGGTAAAGGACACTGGATAAACAGGAGTGCTGGGGTCACTGGAGACACTGATAGACACTGGAGACACTGGGGGTCAGTGGAGACACTGGGGGTCAGTGGAGACACTGGGGGTCACTGGAGACACTGGGGGTCACTGGAGACACTGGGGGTCACTGGAGACACTGATGGACACTGGAGACACTGGGGCTCACTGGAGACACTGGGGGTCACTGGAGACACTGATGGACACTAGAGACATTGATGGACACTGGAGACACTGGGGGGTCACTGGAGACACTGATGGATGGATCTGTTGTTGCTGAGGAGCTATTATTGCTGGGGGTGTCTATTGTTGCTTCAAGAGATGTGGAGTAGAATATAGTTGCTGGGGGTCTGTTGTTGCTAGGAGATCTATTGTTGCTTGGCGTCTTGTTGCTGGTGTGGATCTATTGTTGCTTGGGATCTGTTGCTGCTGGGGGGTCTATTGTCGCTGGGGTCGATCTGTTGTTGCTGGGGGATATGTTGTTGTTGGGAGATCTATTATTGCTGGCATGTATCTATTGTGGCGGCGGGGGATCTGTTGTTGCTGTGGGTGTCTATTATCACTGGACGGGTCTATGGTTGCTGGCTGCAGGGGATCTATTCTACTGCTTTTCTTGTTATCATTAACACATTCTATAGAGACAACTTAGCACTACAAAATGATACTTGGTTCTGTATTCTCCTAAAGGGGCAGTACGTACGGTGGGGATGGAACCAAGTGATAGTTCTCAGAGGTGGGTAGTGGGCGGAGCCAGAGGGTGACACACCCCTTGGAGGAGTACCGGCACCTATTCTCTGCCTATATATTACATGGTCAGTTGGTGCCCCACAGGCTGGCCATTCGTTTCTCAGTTGTCTTGCTCTACTAAACACATCACAAAGTTGCTACACTGAGAAATGAGAAACAACAAGATTATCCCATTAAAACAAACGTTTTTTTTTTTTCTCTCTTCTTTTTTTTTGGCCAAACTCTTCGAGAATCGCTCCATCGCTGTTTGGAAAAACAGATGTTTGGATGGTTTTTTGGCTCAGATTGTTTTGATGGAAATTCATCTCAGGGCCAAGCTGGCCATCCTTCTTCACCGTTCTAGTGATGAAGAATTGTTCCTGGAAAGGGTTAAGACAATTCCAACAGAGAAGTGAGGGAACTTCCCATGATGTCATGGATGGTCATCATCTGTCATGGATAGTCATCATCAGGGAGACGTAGGGAACTTCCCATGATGTCATCGAGATGGTCATCATCTGTCATGGATAGTCATCATCTGGAGATGTAGGAAACTTCATGATGACATGGATTGGTCATCATCTGTCATGGATAGTCATCAATCTGGAGATGTAGGGAACTTCCCGTGATGTCATGGATGGTCCTCATCTGTCATGGATGGTCATCATTAGGAGAAGTAGGAAACTGCCTGTGATGTCATGGATATTTATTATCTGGAGCCTAGGGAACTTCCCGTGATGTCATGGATGGTCATCATCTGGAGACGTAGGGAACTTCCCTGATGATTGTCATGGATGGTCATCATCTGTCATGGATAAGTCATCATCTGGAGATGTAGGGAACTTCCCGTGATTGTCATGGATGGTCATCATCTGTCATGGTCATGGGTCATCATTAGGAGAAGTAGGAAACTGGCATGTGATGTCATGTGGATCATCATATTATCATGGAGACCTAGGGAACTTCCGTGATGTCATGGATGTATTCATCTGGAGACGTAGGGAACTTCCCTGTCATGATGTCATGGGATGGTCCCATCATTGTCATGGATAATCATCATCTGGAGATGTAGGGAAACGTCCGTGATTGAACATGGATGGTCATCATCTGTCATGGATGGACAATTCATCAGGAGACGTAGGGAACTTCCCGATGTCATGGATGTCATGGATGGTCATCATATGTCATGGATGATAGTCATCATTGGAGATGGTAGGGAACTTCCCTGTGATGGTCACTGGATGAGTCTCATCATTAGGAGGACGGTAGGGAACTCTCCCTGATGTCATGGATGGTCATCATCTGTCATGAATGGTCTTCATCTGTCATGAAGGTCATCATCTGGAGACGTAGGGAATTCCGTGATGTCATTGATGGTCATCATCAGGAGACGTAGGGAACTTCCCGTGATGTCATGGATGGTCATCATCTGTCGTGGATAGTTATCATCTGGAGACGTAGGGAACTTCCCGGATGTCATGGTTATGGTCATCATCTGGAGATGTAAGGAACTTCCCGTGATGTCATGGATGGTCATCATCGGAGACGTAGGGAACTTCTGTGATGTTATCAAGATGGTCATCATCTGTCATGGATAGTTATCATCTGGAGACGTAGGGAACTTCCCGGGATGTCATGGATGGTCCCTCATCTGGGAGATGTAGGGAACTTCCCGTGTCTGGTCATGGTATGGTCATCATTAGGAGACGTAGGGAACTTCCCCTGATGTCATGGATGGTCATCATCTGTCATGAATGGTCATCATCTGTCATGAATGGTCATCATCTGGAGACGTAAGGAACTTCCCGTGATGTCATTGATGGTCATCATCAGGAGACGTAGGGAACTTCCCGTGCTGTCATCGATTGGTCATCATCTGTCGTGGATAGTTATCATCTGGAGACGTAGGGAACTTCCCGGGATGTCATGGATGGTCATCATCTGGAGATGTAAGGAACTTCCCGTGATGTCATGGATGGTCATCATCAGGAGACGTAGGGAACTTCCTGTGATGTCATAGATGGTCATCATCTGTCATGGATAGTTATCATCTGGAGACGTAGGGAACTTCCCGGGATGTCATGGATGGTCATCATCTGGAGATGTAAGGAACTTCCCGTGATGTCATGGATGGTCATCATCAGGAGACGTAGGGAACTTCCTGTGATGTCATAGATGGTCATCATCTGTCATGGATGGTCATCATCAGGAGATGTAGGGAACTTCCCCTGATTTCATGGATGGTCATCATCTGTCATGAATGATCATCATCTGGAGACGTAGGGAACTTCCTGTGATGTCATAGATGGTCATCATCTGTCATGGATAGTCATCATCAGGAGACGTAGGGAACTTCCCGTGATGTCATGGATGGTCATCATCTGTCAAGGATAGTCATCTCTTTGGTGGAGACGTAGGGAACTTCCTGTGATGTCATGGATGATCATGATCTGTCATAGATGGTCATCATCAGGAGACGTAGAGAACTTCCCCTGATTTCATGGATGGTCATCATCTGTCATGAATGATCATCATCTGGAGACGTAGGGAACTTGCCGCGATGTCATGGATGGTCATCATCAGGAGACGTAGGGAACTTCCCGTGATGTCATGGATGGTCATCATCTGTCATGGATGGTCATCATCTGGAGACGTAGGGAACTTCCCATGATGTCACTGATGGTCATCATCTGTCATGGATAGTCATCATCAGGAGATGTAGGGAACTTCCCGTGATGTCATGGATGGTCATCATCTGTAATGGGTGGTCATCATCTGGAGACGTAGGGAACTTCCCATGATGTCACTGATGGTCATCATCTGTCATGGATAGTCATCATCAGGAGACGTAGGGAACTTCCCGTGATGTCATGGATGGTCATCATCTGTCATGGATAGTCATCATCTGGAGACGTAGGGAATTTCCCGTGATGTCATGGATGGTAATCTGTCATTGATGGTCATCATCAGGAGATGTAGGGAACTTCCCGCGATGTCATGGATGGTCATCATCAGGAGACGTAGGGAACTTCCCGTGATGTCATGGATGGTCATCATCTGTCATGGATGGTCATCATCTGAAGACGTAGGGAATTTCCCGTGATGTCATGGATGGTAATCTGTCGTTGATGGTCATCATCAGGAGACGTAGGGAACTTCCCGCGATGTCATGGATGGTCATCATCAGGAGACGTAGGGAACTTGCCGTGATGTCATGGATGGTCATCATCTGTCATGGATGGTCATCATCTGGAGACGTAGGGAACTTCCCATGATGACATGGATGGTCATCATCTGTCATGGATAGTCATCATCTGGAGACGTAGGGAACTTCCCGCGATGTCATGGATGGTCATCATCAGGAGACGTAGAGAACTTCCCCTGATTTCATGGATGGTCATCATCTGTCATGAATGATCATCATCTGGAGACGTAGGGAACTCCCGTGATGTCATGGATGGTCATCATCTGTCATGGATGGTCATCATCTGGAGACGTAGGGAACTTCCCATGATGTCACTGATGGTCATCATCTGTCATGGATAGTCATCATTAGGAGACGTAGGGAACTTCCCGTGATGTCATGGATGGTCATCATCAGGAGACGTTTGTTCAGCGTCATCCTCCACAAGGATCACTGCAAATGGAGAAAAGTTCAACTCAATGAAGCTTCATGACCATCAAAATGCACTTGGAGGAAGTGGGGGATGGGGGGTCAGTGCCTTGGACATTATTTTTAGTTTTTATTGGCCTGTTTCCTGTGGACTTGCCTCATCGGTCATCGTTGAATGATTGCTGGTAAATCCAACAGCTGGGCTGAAAAGGAAGAGACAAGACTCTCTGAAGTTCAAGCACAAGGTCCTCCTGGAGCTGAGAATAAATGAAGTAAGGCGCTTCTCCTGAGATCTCCTCATTTCAGCGGAAAGCAAAAAAAATATTATAGAAGTAAAAGTGCTCACAACACAAAAACTAAAAATATAAAGTGAAATCACAACATCAATTCTTCTCCACAATTATATATTGTGTGCAAAAAATATTGTCCACCAAATGATATTGACATCACAATGTCCAAATTATGAGGGAGGGGGTCCTGTGTAATGATGGGGGTGGTATGGGGGGTCCTGTGTAATGATGGGGGTGGTATGGGGCAGAAGATCCTGTGTAATGATAGGGGTAGTATGGGGGGAGGGGGTCCTGTGTAATGATGGGGGTAGTATGGGGGGGGGGGGAGATCCTGTGTAATGATGGGGGTAGTATGGGGGGGGGGGTCCTGTGTAATGATGGGGGTAGTATGGGGGGGGGTTCTGTGTAATAATGGGGGTGGTATGGGGGAGAAGATCCTGTGTAATGATAGGGGTAGTATGGGGGAGGGGTCCTGTGTAATGATGGGGGTAGTATGGGGGGGAAAGATCCTGTGTAATGATGGGGGTAGTATTGGGGAGGGGTCCTGTGTAATGATGGGGGTAGTATGGGGGAGGGGGTCCTGTGTAATGATGGGGGTAGTATGGGGGAGGGGGTCCTGTGTAATGATGGGGGTAGTATGGGGGGGGAAGATCCTGTGTAATGATGGGGGTAGTATTGGGGAGGGGTCCTGTGTAATGATGGGGTAGTATGGGGGAGGGGGTCCTGTGTAATGATGGGGGTAGTATGGGGAGGGGGTCCTGTGTAATGATGGGGGTAGTATGGGGGAGGGGGTCCTGAGTAATGATGGGGGTAGTATGGGGGAGGGGGTCCTGTGTAATGATGGGGGTAGTTTGGGGAGGGGGTCCTGTGTAATGATGGGGTAGTATGGGGGGGTTCTGTGTAATGATGGGGGTAGTATGGGGGAGGGGGTCCTGTGTAATGATGGGGGTAGTATAGGGGAGGGGGTCCTGTGTAATGATGGGGGTAGTATGGGGATGGGGTCCTGTGTAATGATGGGGGTAGTCTGGGGGAGGGGGTCCTGTGTAATGATGGGGGTAGTATGGGGGGGAAGATCCTGTGTAATGATGGGGGTAGTATGGGGGAGGGGGTCCTGTGTAATGATGGGGGTAGTATGGGGAAGGGGGTCCTGATTAATGATGGGGGTAGTATGGGGGAGGGGGTCCCATGTAACGATGGGGGTAGTAATTATCGGAATAACGTGCGATTAATCGCCTTGCTCTGGTTGAACCCGGACGGGCGCTCCCTATCCGGCACACAACGGGTTAAGCGGAGGAATGCGCCCGGCGCAGTCGGAGTGCCAACACACGAAGACAGAGAAGTAGACGAGGGTCTTGACCCCATTAGCTTGTGTCCCGTCAGAAAAGCACTAATTGCTCATTAAAAAAGCTTTAATGAACTTCCACATGAATGGCGGGGGCTCTTGAACCCGCGGCTTGGCTTCTGCCTCCTCCGGGGAGCCTTGTAGGGTGGAGAACGGAGAGAGAGCTCTCGGGAACCAACACTCCCGCCGATCCGGATCCACTTGGCATTATTGATCGTCTGCAGCAAGTAAAATGTTCATTTTGCCATGATTGGCATGTAGAGTGCTGGTTGGGGCCCTCGCAATGCCCCGCTGGGGCCCCCGGACTCCAATTTTTGGCAAGGAGTCTTGCCGTTGGTTTTTCTCCCATAACACTACAAACAGAACGGGTCGGCTGATCGGTATCTAATATAACTGACCTTTTACATTTCTTAAAATCTAGAGACCCCGGACCGGTGCACGTTGGGCGTTGAGATCCTGGCATTTTTGGTGCGGGCCCCTGGTGGTGGCTGCATATAAAACGCAGGCTGGAGGGTGCACCGAGTGGTACTTAAGTTTGTGCCGAGGGACAAATGCCCATGTAGGCCGTGCAGTTAGCTAGTCTGCCACTTGTTGGCTCTGTTCCAGAATAGTATCTGGTTACAGCAGTCAGTGTAATCAGGTGTTAGGCCCCTTTTAGTGAGGGTCCCCACCCCCCACCAGTGATGTCATGGGTGCGCCAGTGCCCAGTTAGAAGCCAGGTTGGGAGGAGCCCTAGTCCAGTTGGGGCATGGGAGCCAAACAGCCCAGATCTAATCAGCACGTGGAGGCCCTGGACAGGGCTGGAGTCAGGGGAGGAGCAGACCTGCATCCAGGTGGATTCCTCAACCTTGAAGGAGGAGGAGACTAGGATGGATTGCAATTGGCCTTTTAGACCAAGGGGGTGCGGCTATTCCCCACGAGGGTCCCGGGGAAAGGTGTACCCATGGAGGAGGTGCCTACATATCTGAATTTTCCTTCCTTTGGGGATTTATTGGTCAATGACCGGGGATGTGGAGGCCTCCTGCCTGGATTGGGCACAAGATGGCGGAGGGTTTGGCCTCAGCAGGAGGGATAGGGTTCTAGCAAAGACAGGAGCAGGGCAGGGGCCCACGTTATGACGTCACACCCTGGTTCCCGGATGTAAACAAAGCCGCGATCGCTGTCAGCATAGATCAGGGATCTCGTAGGTCATGTTTTTCTCGCTCTCGGCTCTCCGGCCTGGAGGAGAGATATGGGGGTCTTCTTGTATTTTTGGCCCTTTATTTAAGTCTTGTATGTTCTGTTTATAACGGAAGGCTCCATTGTTTTTTTTTTTTCTTTCCACTGTTATTTTTAAAAAGGCCGTCGCCCTCCCGAATTCCATCCTTCAGCTCCAGCCGAATGTTCCGGGACCCCCCCCCCTGACCCAGCATTGTGATTCTCTATAATGACAGGAAGTGGGATAAGTGGCGGCACTTGTATGACTCCACCAACCTTGAGTGCTACTTCCTGTAATAGATGCTCATTGATTGTCCATCTGGAACCCCCCCCCCCAACCTCCCCCCCCCAACCACTCCATCCACCCCCATCGCATCCCTTCCACCAACCCCCCAACTCATCCCCATCCCCCACCAACTCCATCCCTTCCACCAACTCATCCCTTCCACCAACTCATCCCTTCCACCAACTCATCCCTTCCACCAACTCATCCCTTCCACCAACTCATCCCTTCCGCCAACTCATCCCTTCCACCAACCCATCCCTTCCGCCATCTCATCCCTTCCACCAACTCATCCCTTCCACCAACTCATCCCTTCCACCAACTCCATCCCTTCCGCCATCTCATCCCTTCCTCCACCAACTTCCACCAACTCATCCCTTCCACCAACTCATCCCTTTCCCAATCCATCCCTCCGCCCATCCATCCCTTCCGCCCACTCAAATCTCAACCCTTCCCCCATCCATCCCTTCCATCTTCCATCCCATCCACCCACTCATCCTTCCCCAACTCATTCCCCACTCTCCCTTCCCACCATCTCAACCATCCTCATCCCTTCGCCACTCATCCCTTTCGCCAACTCATCCCTTCCCACCAATCATCCCTTCCACAACTCATCCCTTCCACCAACTCATCCCTTCCGCCAACTCATCCCTTCCGCCAACTCATCCCTTCCGCCAACCCATCCCTTCTTCCGCCATCTCATCCCTTCCACCAACTCATCCCTTCCACCAACTCATCCTTCCCCAACCACCAAACTCATCCCTTCCACCAACTCATCCCTTCCGCCAACTCATCCCTTCCACAAATCCCCGCCATCTCATCCCTTCCACCAACTCATCCCTTCCACCAACTCATCCCTTCATCCCTTCCACCAACTCATCCCTTCCACCAACTCATCCCTTCCACCAACTCATCCCCTTCTCCTCATCCCTTCCACCAACTCATCATCCCTTCCACCAACTCATCCCATCCATTCCCCCTTCCACCATCCATCATCTCGCCTTCCCATCCCTTCCACACCAACCATCCCTTCCACAACTCATCCCTTCCACCAACTCTCATCCCTTCATCCACCAACTCATCCCTTCCACCAACTCATCCCTTCCACCAACTCATCCCTTCCACCAACTCATCCCTTCCACCAACTCATCCCTTCCACCAACTCATCCCTTCCACCAACTCATCCCTTCCAAACTCATCCCCTTCCCTCAATATTTCCCTTCCCCTCCCACCAACTCATCAAACCCTTCCACACCATTCTCATCCCATCATACCCATTTCCACCAACCAACTCATCCCTTCCACCAACTCATCCCTTCATCCAATCATCCCTTCCACCAACTCTCATCTTCCTCCCCACCAACCATCCCTTCCATCAACCCTCATCCCTTCCACCAACTCATCCCTTCCACCAACTCCACCCACCTCATCCATCCCCTTCCATTCCACCCATCTCATTCATCCCTTCCACCAACTCATCCCTTCCACCATCTCATACTCATCCCTTCCACCAACTCATCCTTTCCCACCAACTCATCCCCATACTCATCCCTTCCACCAACTCTTCCCTCCCACCAACTCATCCCTTCCACCACCACCTCATTGTCCCTTCCAACCAACTCATCCCTTCCACCAACTCGTCCCTTCCACCAACTCGTCCCTTCCACCAACTCGTCCTCCCTTCCACCAACTCGTCCCTTCCACCATCTCATATCATCCCTTCCACCAACTTGTCCCATCCGCCAACTTGTCCACTCCACCAACTCGTCCCTTCCACCAACTCACCCATCCCTTCCACCAACCACCACTGTGTGCAAAACAGCTGAGTGACATGACACCGTCACCGATACTGATGGGAAGGGAAGGGGGGGGGGGGTCATTTTGTTCACTTGAATTTAATAGTAATCTCTGAGGGGTGGGGGTGGGTGGCATTGTGCCAGGAACGCTCCCTTGGTTATGGCTGGAGGGAGGAAGCAATGACATTTTTGTGGTGAGACGTTGATGCTAAACCCCAATTAGGATAAAACAGAAATTAAATCCATGGACTCGCTATTATGTTGCATTATCTTTCCAAAGTGACCGCAGAGATACAATGATACTCTTTAGGTCTATATATAGGCAAAATAATAACAATTGAGGAATATTCCGATTTTCTTTGCCATACAGACACATTTCCCCAAGTTTTATCCCACGTCTTATCTCCTTAACCACTTCAATATTCCCGGTGAATTCCAGCACTTCTCTTCTACTAGAAAATTACTCAGAACCCCCAAACATTTTATATATTTTTTAGCAGACACCATAGGGAATAAAATGGCGGTCACTGCAACTTTTTTTTTTCACACAGTAATTTCACACAGTAATTTTTCAAACACAATTTTTTTTTTATTTTTTTTTTTAAAGTGTATTTTTTTTTTTTGTGCGTAAACTCGAGAGAGAGGAGCCGGACTGCAGGATTTGGGAGTAGGCAGACCCTCCCCCCGGAGGCAATCGCCATCCTTCTCCATGCCCCTGGTGGCAATGGCGGGTGTGAGGGGGGCCTCCCACGCACCCCACCCTACCTGCTCCTCTTGGGAGCCCAACTGGGGCCCAACGGGACCCCAATGGGGCAGAGGGACTCCCCTATGAGGGAGTGAGGGGCCTGCCCACCCAGCCAGCCCCGTAGGTCCTTCGCCTCTCTTTTATTTTAGGAGACCGCATGGCCAAAGTGCATGTGTTTTTAAACCAATTTTGTGTGCGTGCAAGTGTGGTGGTTTTTGTGGGGGGGGGGGGGGTGGGCGTACTAAGCACCGCTTGTCAGCGCAGTGCCAATCACGTTGAGCCACCACAGCTCCCTAAAAAGCAAAGAAAATATTATTTTTTTCATGAATTAAGAACATAACAAAAAAAAAAACAGTAAAATTAGCCCAATTTTTTTGTATAATGTGAAAGATAATGATTGAGTAAATAGATACCTAATAAGTCACGCTTTAAAATTGCGCACACTCATGGAATGGGGCCAAACTTTGTACTTAAAAAGGCGGAGTTTTAATTTTTTTTTTTTTACAGGTTACATGTTCAGAGTTACAGAGGAGGTCTAGCGCTAGAATTATTGCTCATGTTCTTATATTCGTGGCGATACCTCACATGTGTGGTTTGAACGTTGTTTACATATGCGTGCGAGCTCGCGGGGACAGGGGCGCTTCATTTTTTTTTTATTGTTTATTTTATTTAAATAAATAAAAATTTACACATTCAAGTAAAAAAATAAAATGTTGATCACTTTTATTCCTATTACAAGGAACGGTGTGTGACAGGTCCTCTTTATATCAAAAATAAGGGGTAAGGGCGAAAACAGCACTCACATTGCCCCACATCCGTAAATTTGAGAACAAAATGGCGGACTTTTGAAGGCAAGACGGGAACATCAAATTTACCAAAAATATAAAATATTTATTACAAAAAACTTATACAGAAAAAATTATATAAATATATTTTGTTTGTAATAAATATTTTATATTTTTGGTAAATTTGATGTTCCCGTCTTGCCTTCAAAAGTCTGCCATACTACTGCCCTTTTAGTAGTATTTTTTTTCTTTTTTGTCCTCTTTATATCATGTCAGGTCCTCTTTATGGTGTGACGGTGACAGGTCCTCTTTATATCATGACAGGTCCTCTCTATGGTGTGACGGTGACAGGTCCTCTTTATGGTGTGACAGTGACAGGTCCTCTTTGTATCATGACAGGTCCTCTTTATTGTGACAGATGACAGGTCCTCTTTATATCATGACAGCTCCTCTTTATGGCGTGACAGGTCCTCTTTATTGCGTGACAGGTCCTCTTTATGGCGTGACAGGTGACAGGTCCTCTTTATATCATGACAGGTCCTCTCTATTGGTGTGACGGTGACAGGTCCTCTTTATATCATGACAGGTCCTCTTAATAATGTGACGGTGACAGGTCCTCTTTATATCATGACATGTCCTCTTTATATCATGACAGGTCCTCTTAATGGCGTGACAGATGACAGGTCCTCTTTATATCATGACAGGTCCTTTTTATGGAGTGACATAAATATAAAAACCCTAATCAATTTCTCAGAGAGGTAATTAAATGTTTTTGTTTTTTTAAAGAATTAAAAAAAAAATATTAAGAATTATTATTTTTACATACTGCAGTATGCAATTATAATATAATTAATCATAGTATGTAAAAATAAAAAAAATAAAATCCAGATCAATTCCCCAGAGAGGTACAGTTTTTATTTGTATTTTTTTTAAAGAATGGAAATAAAAATATTTTTTTTTTTACAAACTCCATACTAAAGTACACAATTTATAATATAATATAATCAATCATAGTATGTAAAAAAAAAATACTAATCAATTCACCAGAGAGGTACAGTGTTTTTTTTTTTTTTTTAAATATATATATATATATATATAAAAGAATGGAAATAAAAATATTACGTTTTTTTTTTTTACAAACTGCATACAGTATGCAATTATAATATAATATAATCAGTCATAGTATGTGAAAAATAAATCATAATCAATTCTCCAGAGAGGTTCAGTGTTTAGAAATAAATATATGTATTTTTTAAAAGAATGGAAATAAAAAATATTAATATTTTTTCTTTTTTTATAATCAATCAATCAATCAATCAATCAATCATAATATGTTTTAAAAAAAATACTAATCAACACAAGACCAAATCAATTCACCAGAGAGGTACAGTGTTTTTTTTTTTTTAAATAAATAAATATATACATACAGTATATATATATTTAACCACTTGACCACTGGGCACTTAAACACCCTTCCTAACCAGACCAATTTTCAGCTTTCGGTGCTCTCACAATATGAATGACAATTACTCAGTCATACAACATTCTACCCATTTGAAATTTTTGTCCTTTTTTTCACACAAATAGAGCTTTCTTTTGGTGGTATTTGATCACTTCTGGGTTTTTTATTTTTTGCGCTATAAAAGAAAAACGACTGAAAATTCTGTAAAAAAAAAAAAAAAAAAACTTGTTTCTGTCATATTAGTGGGTTATTTCTCACACACAGCATATGCATACCACAAATTACACCCCAAAACACATTCTGCTATTCCTCCCGAGTATGGCGATACCACATGTGTGGGACTTTTACACAGCGTGGCCACATACAGAGGCCCAACATGCAGGGAGCGCCATCAGGCGTTCTGGAGCACCCAGACCAATTCTGACATTTCTCTCCTACATGGAAAAATCATCATTTATTTGCTAGAAAATTACATAGAACCCCAAAACATTATATATGCTTTTTTAGCAAAGACCCTAAAGAATACAATGGCGGTTGTTGCAACTTTTTATCGCGCACGGTATTTTCGCAGAAATTTATTGAACGCGTGTTTTTAAAAAAAAACTGTTTTGTGCTAAAAAAAAAACTGTTTTGTGCTAAAACAAAACAGTAAAGTTAGCCCAATTTTTTTTTCATAATGTGAAAGATGAAGTTACGCCGAGTAAATAGATACCCAACATGTCACCCTTCAAAATTGCGCACACTCGTGGAATGGCGCCAAACTTCGCTACTTAAAAATCTCCATAGGCGGTATTGCAGAGTATCGCGCAGGGTATTGCAGAGTATTGGGGTATTGAAAAGTATCATGCAGGGTATTGGGGTATTGCCGAGTATTGGGGTATTGCCGAGTATTGGGGTATTGCAGAGTATTGGGGTATTGCAGAGTATTGGGGTATTGCAGAGTAGTGGGGTATTGCAGAGTAGTGGGGTATTGCAGAGTAGTGGGGTATTGCAGAGTATTGGGGTATTGCAGAGTATTGGGGTATTGCCGAGTATTGGGGTATTGCCGAGTATTGGGGTATTGCCGAGTATCATGCAGAGTATTGGGGTATTGCCGAGTATTGGGGTATTGCCGAGTATTGGGGTATTGCCGAGTATTGGGGTATTGCCGAGTATTGGGGTATTGCAAAGTATCATGCAGAGTATCGGGGTATTGCAGAGTATCGGGGTATTGCAGAGTATCGGGGTATTGCCGAGTATCGGGGTATTGCCGAGTATCGGGGTATTGCGGGGTATTGTTGAGTATTGGGGTATTGTTGAGTATTGGGGTATTGTTGAGTATTGGGGTATTGTGGGGTACTGGGGTATTGTTGAGTATTGGGGTATTGTGGGGTACTGGGGTATTGTGGGGTACTGGGGTTTTGTGGGGTACTGGGGTATTGTGGGGTACTGTGGGGTACTGGGGGATTGTTGGGTACTGGGGGATTGTTGGGTACTGGGGGGATTGCAGGGTACTAGGGGATTGCAGAGCTGGAATGTTTTTGAGGGATGGCTGGATCTGTGACTGCATTTGTCACAGATCCAGCCACAGCTCAGCTGCTGACACCCCGCTCCCCCCCCCTCTCCTCGCACACTGTACCGAACGGTACAGAGCGGAGAGCGAGGAGAGGGAGGAACCGGCGTCATCAAATGACGCCGGTTTGTTTACAAGTGATCGCGCCGTCATTCGACGGCGCGATCACGTGGTAAACGGCCGCTATCAGCGGCAATTTACCGTGATCCGTGATGCGCCGGGTCTTCTAGACCCGGCGAGCACGGACACTTTCGCGAGCGCGTCCCAGGGGACGCGCAATCGCGGAAGTGCACGAGGACGTCCCAGGGACGCCGTGTCAAAGCAACTCCACCGCGCCGTAGCAGTAAAATGCTTATGGCGCGGTGGGGAAGTGGTTAAAGGAATGGAAATAAAAATATTACAAATTATTTATTTATTTTTGCATACTGCAGTATGTAATTATTATATAATCAATCATAGTATTAAAAAAAAAAAAAAAAAAAATCTCGAACAATTCCCCAGAGAGAGGTACAGTGTGTAAATATATATATATATATATATATATATATATATATATATATATATATATATATATAATTTTTAAAAGAATGGAAATAAAAATATTAAGATTTTTTTTTTTTTTTTTTACAAACTGCCTACTACAGTATGCAATTAAAATATAATAAATCATAGTATGTAGGAAAAAAAACCCTGATCAATTCTCCAGAGAGGTTCAGTGTTTAAAAATAATTAAATATATATATTTTAAAAATGGATGGAAATAAAAAATATTAAGATTTTATGCAATTATAATATAATCAATCATAGTATGTAGAAAAGAGATTCAGGGCCAGATTCTCAGCGGCGTTATCAAGGAGTATCTCAGATACCCCGTTGTATCGCCGTTTTTTTGTGCCTCGTATCCATGCGCTTGATTCTTAGCATCACTTTGCATAGATACGCTTCTACATCCGACAAGTGTAATACCATTACACTTGCGGATCGTAGCTTGTAATGACAACTCCGGCCACTAGGTGGCCTTTACGTTGTTTTCGCATTTGCATATGCAAATGAGGTAGTACGCCGATTCCCGATCGCTTTTACGCCGCCCCGTCGTCGCGTACGTCGTTTTCGTTCGCGTAAGGTTACCCCAGCTTCTATGAGGAGTAACCTTACGAAGTACCGTCGGGTCCCGTCGGATGCCGTGTTAAGTATGGCGTCGGGTCAGCGTCGGCTTTTTCCGTCGCTTACGTCGTTTTACTAACTCGTTCGCGAATAGGGAGTTGCGTAAATGACGCTCACGTGGTTTTGACGTCGGTTTCAACGACGCTTTCTGACGTGAGCTGGAGCATGCGCACTGGGCTTTTTCCCCCGGCCGGCGCATGCGCAGTTCGTTCGACGCGGGGGGCGCGCTTCATTTAAATACAAGCCGCCCCATTTGAATTGCGCGGGTTTACGCTGGGCCATTTACGCGACGCCGGCGAAACCTACGGAGCAAGTGCTTGGAGATTAAAGCGCTTGCTCTAGTACGATGCGGCGGCCTAGTGTGACTGGCTTACGCTACGCCGCCGGAATTCTTAGAGAATCTGGCCCTCAGTGTTTTAAAAAAAAAAAAAATAGTATGTAAAAACATAAAAATAAATCCTGATCGATTCCCGACGGGCAGTAGGGCCCATTTCTGCTGGAAACGTACAAGAAATTGCTGCCAGCTTCTGCCCACGTGAATGAGCCCTTCACCACCCTTTTGTTTTGGGTATGAGATTACATTTTTATGTCATTGTGGAATATAATATAAGATCCTATTTTGTTGTAATATTATCTAGCGTTCTCCTTTAATATTGCACATGCCTGCAGTGCATGCACTTCAGTGGGAGTGTAAGGCCCCCATTCACACTTGTGCAACTTGTCATGCGACTTTGGACCCCGAAGTCGCATGACAAGTCGCACCCCAGTATCATATCAAAGTTGCAGCGACTTTAACCCCTTCCATTTCCCGGGGGGCACTTATACGCCCTCCCGCCCAGACCAATTTTCAGCTTTCAGCCCTGTTGCACTTTGAATGACAATTGCGCGGTCGTGCTGCGCTGTACCCAAACTTTTTTTTTTTTTTATCATTTTGTTCCCACAAATAGAGATTTATTTTGGTGGTATTCGATCACCTCTGCGATTTTTATTTTCTGCGACAAAAAAAAATGACCGAAAATTTTGAAAAAAAAAAACCTTTTTTTTTGTTTCTGTTATAAAACATTACGTAAGTACGTTTTCTCCTTCACTGATGGGCACTGATAAGGCAGCACTGATAGGCACCGATGAGGTGGCACTGATGTGGTGGCATTGATGGGCACTAATATGCGGCACTAATAGGCGGCACGGATGGGCACTGATAGGCGGTACGGATGGGCAGTTGGGCACGGATAGGTGGCATGGGTGGGCACTGATAGGTGGCACGGAAGGGCATGGATGGCCACTGATAGGTGGCACAGATGTACTGTATTGTACTAATGGATGCCAATCAGTGCCAAATAATGCCTGCCAATCAGTGATGCCCATTCTGGGCACTGATTGGCATCCATTGTGGGCACTGATTGGCATCCATTGTGGGCACTGATTGGCATCCATTGCGGGCACTGATTGGCATCCATTGCGGGCACTGATTGGCATCCTTTATTTCTGTCATCCCTGGTGGTCTAGGGTGGCATACCTGTGTTTTGCATTCCTGGTGGTCTAGTGGCATCCCTGGAGGTCTTGTGTGGGCATCCTCGGGGGGGCTGCGCTGATAATCGTTCAGCACAAACCCCCCCTGTCAGAGGAGCAGCCGATCGGCTCTCCTCTACTCGTGTCCCACAGACGCGAGTGAGTAAAAGCCAATTACCGGCTTTTCCTGTTTACAACGTGATCAGCCGTGATTGGACACGGCTGATCACGTGATAAAGAGTCTCTGTCGGAGACACTTTACCTAGATTGGTGTTGCGGGGTGTCAGACTGACACCCCGCAACAACGATCACCGCAATGCGAAACCCCCCGGGGCGTGCAGCGGCTCAATATCCTGAGGACGTCATATGACGTCCATTCAGGATATTGAAACCACTTTGCCGACGTCTTTTTGCTTAAGGCGGGAGCGGCGAGAGGTTAAGGGAGCTCCTGCACTACTTTGGTCCGACCTTCATGTAACTCGAGGGCCTCTATAGACTTCAATGTGAAACCCTCAAAAGTCGCACCTGCATGATATACATGCGACATGTGTGCAACTCTGTAGAGCACAAACAATCACAAATCAGTCAAAGTCGCACTGTAAATTCGCATTTAAAATCGCACGATTTTGAAGTGTGAATGGGCCCTTTAGCGGCACTTGGAAAGGGTCACATAGAATGTCAATCTCCTGAACCGCAGTTT
Source organism: Rana kukunoris (assembly GCA_029574335.1). NCBI lineage: Eukaryota > Metazoa > Chordata > Amphibia > Anura > Ranidae > Rana > Rana kukunoris. Next base: position 48,743 of record JAJQKJ010000991.1, read on the forward strand.
TTTTCCTCTTCAGATTTACTAAGGCGATCTGTTTTATTTTCCCCCCGCAGGATCCTCAGCAACAATAAGATTACCGCACTGAGGAACGGATCTTTCTATGGACTTCAGGAATTGGAGAAGCTGTAAGTAAAATGAAAATGAATTTAAAAGTTTAAACTCCGCTAAATACAAGCCTGTCCACTGCCAGCATGCCACCCATGTTCTTGGTGTGGAAGCAGTGGTCTCTCTGCAGAAGCTGGACACACCCCCTGCTGAGTCAGACCGCTCCAATCAGCAGGGAGCATTAGCACTAATGATTGCAGAGCTATAGGTTGAGCTAAGCAGGGGGCGTGTCTGACACCTCAGAGGTGTGTGTGTGTGTATGTACTATATATATATATATATATATATATATATATTTAGGCCCCATTTCTTGTCTCCTCCCCCTACCCACCTCTGAGCACCGTCCCTTGTCTCCACCCTCTATCCACCTCCAAGCACGTCCCTTGTCTCCACCCCCTATCCACCTCCGAGCATGTCCCTTGTCTCCACCCCCTACCCACCTCCATGCACCGTCCCTTGTCTCCACCCCCTATCTACCTCCGAGCACCATCCCTTGTCTTCACCCCCTACCTACCTCTGAGCGCCATCCCTTGTCTCCACCCCCTACCCACCTCTGAGCACCGTCCCTTGTCTCCACCCCCTACCCACCTCCGAGCACCGTCCCGTGTCTCCACCCCTTACCCACCTCCGTGCACTGTCCCTTGTCTCCACCCCCTACCCACCTCCGAGCACCTTTCCTTGTCTCCACCCCCTACCCACCTCCAAACACCTTTCCTTGTCTCCACCCCCTATCCACCTCCGAGCACCATCCCTTGTCCCCTACCCAACTCCGAGCACTGTCCTTGTCCCCATCTGCTACCCACCTCCGAGCACCGTCCCTTGGATCCACCCACTACCCACCCCCGAGCATCGTCCCTTGTCCCCATCCCCTACCCACCTCCGAGCACCGTCCCTTGGATCCACCCACTACCCACCCCCGAGCATCGTCCCTTGTCCCCATCCCCTACCCACCTCCGAGCACCGTCCCTTGGATCCACCCACTACCCACCCCCGAGCATCGTCCCTTGTCCCCATCCCCTACCCACCTCCGAGCACCGTCCCTTGGATCCACCCAGTACCCACCTCCGACCCCCCTTTAGTTAGTTAGATAGGTATGGTCATGTGCACTGCTCTATGCACACTACACATCCCATCATCCATAGTCTGTAGTCCAGGTCAGGAAGGCATATGAGAGGGAGGCTACATTTCCACATACGGTGGGGCCATGAAGAACAGATGTAGCCACCTTCTAAACAGGAAGTCAGAGCACAACGAAAAAACCCCAAAGGGAATCAGAGGAGGCTGGGACTTTTTTAACTCCTTCAATACTGGGCACTTCTACCCCCTTCCTGCCCAGGACAATTTTCAGCTTTCAGCGCTGTCACACTTTGAATGACAATTGCGCGGTCTTGTAACATTGTACCCATATGATTTATCATTTATTTCCCACAAATAGAGATTTCTGTTGGTGGTATTTGATCACCCCCAATGTTTTTATTTTTTGCGCTACATATAAAAAAAGAGCGACAATTTTGAAAAAAATAAAAACGTTTCTTTGTTTCTGTTGCAAAACATTGTAAATAAGTAATTTTTCTCCTTCACTAATTGGCATTAATGAGGTGGCACTGATGCTGAGGCACTTATATGTGGCAATGATAAGCATCACTGATGGGCACTGATAGAGTTACATAGTTACATAGTTAGTCAGGTTGAAAAAAGACACAAGTCCATCCAGTTCAACCATAAAAAAAAATAAAAAATAAAACAAAGTAAAACACAGTACATCCTCCCATACACCCAACTCCATACCCACAGTTGATCCAGAGGAAGGCAAAAAAACCCCAGCAGAGCGATGATCAATTTGCTACCGGAGGGGAAAAAATTCCTTACTGATCCCCCGAAAGGCAATCGGATTTACCCCGGATCAACTTTACCTACAAAACTTAGTACTCACTTATATTATGTGCATTTAGGAAAGAATCCAGGCCTCTCTTAAAGCAATCTACTGAGCTGGCCAGAACCACCTCTGGAGGGAGTCTGTTCCACATTTTCACACCTCTTACTGTGAAGAAACCTTTCCGTATTTGGAGGTGAAATCTCTTTTCCTCCAGACGTAAAGAGTGCCCCCTTGTCCTCAGTGTTGACCTTAACAGTTCACTGTTTGGCAATGATAGGGGTCACTAGTGGTGCAACGGATCGTCATTGATCGGTGATCCAAACCGAAAAACATTGATCAGAACCGCACACACGTGATCCGAGGATTGATTTCTGAAAAAAAAAGTTGTTTCGCATGTTCAGTCCACACACAGCGTGGTCAAGGCGAGCGGAGGAACGTGAACGCCTCGCGTCAGTTAAATCTCCTGTATGGGAGCATTTTGGCTTCCCTGTCAAATAAGTGGTGCAACGGATCACAGTTGATCCGTGATCCGAACGGGTCACCCCCTTCGGATCGGCACACACTGTGATCCGTGGAGCTAGGGCGAAGCCGCGGCCTTTCCTAATGTTATGGCCGCAGCTCTGGAGCTAGGCCGAGGCCTTTCCTAATGTTATGGCCGCGGCTTCGGCCTAGCTCCGGAGCCGCGCCATAACATTAGGAAAGGCCGCAGCTTCTGCCTAGCTCCGGAGACGCGGCCATCTTGGTACACCCGGCAGCGGCCATCCTCTCTGTTTACACACACAGAGGAGGAGGAGCCAGCACTAATGGGACACACCGCTGGGGGGGTCTGCCTGTACTACCTGGGAAGGATCTGCCTGTACTACCAGGGGGGGGTCTGCCTGTACTACCTGGGGGGGTCTGCCTGTACTACCTGGGGGGGGTCTGCCTGTACTACCTGGGGGGGTCTGCCTGTACTACCTGGGGGGGTCTGCCTGTACTACCTGGGGGGGGTCTGCCTGTACTACCTGGGGGGTCTGCCTGTACTACCTGGGGGGGGTCTGCCTGTACTACCTGGGGGGGTCTGCCTGTACTACCTGGGGGGGGTGCCTGTACTGAGAGGAGGGGGTGTCTGCACCGATGCGGGTGTCTGCACCAAGGGGGTTCTTTACTGAGGGGGGACTATAGTTGGTGGGAGGGGGGGTGACACCATTTTTTTCTGCACCGGGTGATGCCACCCCTAGTGACGCCCACTGCAGTGAGGGGGATGTGGATATTACAGTGGGGGGGATATTACAGTGGATGTGGATTACAGTGGGGGGAGAATTTTTTTTTTTTGGGCGATCCGAAAAATTATCAGATTCGTGACTCCTGATCCGAAGGAATGATCCGAACCGTGAGTTTTTTGATGCGTTGCATCCCTAGGGGTCACTGATGGGCACTCATAGGTGGCACTGTAGGGGAAACTTATAGGCAACACTGATGGGCACTGGTTGGTACTGATGGGTGGCTCTGATAGATGGCACTAATAGGCAGCATTGATCAGGAGGCATTGTAATAATAATGGGAATTTGAAGTTCTCTGCCCGTGGGAACCTCTCCGTGACTCTGACAGAATCCAATTCAAATGAAGGAAAGATCAGGGTAGACATTGGGCCTCGAGAAAGTGCGAGTACGGGACTGAACCATTCTCTGTTTTCCAAAGTACTGTATATAATACAGTGTAAAAAAACTAGAACTTACTAGAAGTACGACTATATCCCGGCCGGCCTCTACCAGCATTTTCCCAGAAGACTTGAAGGAAGTTCTAAAAACACTGTTTACTTTTTAGGAATTTTGGTCCAACAAAAGTCTTCTTTTAATTCCGAGGGGAAGAACGCGCCAACACTGACCCATTCATTGGCTCTGATGGAGGACCTGCACAATGTTGAACGCTATTCCCTCCACACACAGAATTTGAAGTTCTCAGCCTGTGGGAACCTCGATGTGACAGAATTCATTACAAATGACGGAAAGTTCAGGGTAGACGTTAGGCCCTGAGAAAGTGAGAATACGGGGCTGGGCCATTTTCTGTTTTCCAAAGTATATAATTCCAAACAAGGCAAAAAAATACAACCCCCGTACGTCTACAACCCGGCCGGCCTCATTTCTACCAGCGTTTTCCCAGAAGGCTCAGAATAAGTTCTAAAAACACCATTAACTTTGTAATGAATATTGGTCTGACAAAAAGTCTTCTTTTAACTCTAAGGGGAAGAACGCGCCAACACTCAACCTTTCATTGGCTCTGATGGAGGACCTGCAGGAGATTTTAAGCCATTCCCTCCACACACAGAATTTGAAGTTCTCTGCCTGTGGGAACTTTCTATGTGACTTCTGACAGAATCCATTACAAATGACGCAAAGATCTGAGTAGACGTTAGGTCTTGAGAAAGTGCGAGTACGGGGTTGGGCCATTTTCCCAAAGTATATAATACCAAACAAAGTGAAAAACTAGAACCCTTACATCTACATCTTGACTGGCGTCAATTCTACAAGCGTTTTCCCAGAAGACTTGTCGGACTTTTAAAACTGCCGTTGACTTTTCATGAATATTGGTCTGACAAAAGCCTGCTTTTAACTCCGAGGGGAAGAACGCGCCAACACTGACCCATTCATTGGCTCTGACGGAGGACCTGCTCCACAAAATTGCATACCATTCTCTCCACATACGGGATTCGAAGTTCTCCTCCTGTGGGAACCTCTCTGTGACTTAGGCCTTGAGAAAATGAGAATACCGGGCTGGGCCTTTTTTCTGTATATAATTCCAAACAACACAAAAAAATAGACAACCCCGTACGTCTACATCCCAGCCGGCCTCCTTTCTACCAGTGAATTCCCAGAAGGCTTGGAGGAAGTTCTAAAAACACAGTTGGCTTTTTAGGAATATTGGCCTGACAAAAGTCTCCTTTTCACTCCAAGGGGAAGAACGCACCAACACTGACCCATTGGTTCTGATGGGGGATCTGCACCACAATATTGCAGGCCATTCCCACCACATGCAGAATTTGAAGTTCTCCTCCTATGGGAACATCTTTGTGACTGAGGCCTTGAGAAAGTTCTATAAAAACGCCGTTAACTTTTTTTAGGAATATTGGTCTGACAAAAGTCTTCTTTTAACACCGAGGGGAAGAACGCACCAACACTGACCCATTGGCTCTGATGGGGGACCTGCACCATGATATTGCACGCCATTCCCACTACATGCAGAATTTGAAGTTCTCCTCCCGTGGGACGCACCAACAAGGTAAAAACGCACCAACACTGAGTCTCTGTGGCTTAGGCCTTGAGAACGTGTGAATACCGTGCTGGGCCATTTTCTGTTTTCCAATGTCTCCTTTTAAATCTGAGGGGAAGAACGCGCCACCACTGACCTATTGGCTCTGATGGGAGATATTGCACGCCATTACCACCACATGTAGAATTTGAAGTTCTCCTTCTGGGAACCTCTTTGTGACTTAGGCCTTGAGAACGGGGCTGGGCCATTTTCTGTTTTCTAAAGTATATAATTCCAAACAACGCAAAAAAACTACAACCCCGTACATCTACATCCCGGCCGGCCTCCTTTCTACCAGTGGATTCCCAGAAGGCTCGGAGGAAGTTCCTCAAAACACAGTTGACTTTTTAGGAATATTGGTCCAAAAAAGTCTTGTTTTAACTCTGAGGGGAAGAACGTGCCAACACTGACCCATTGGCTCTGATGGGGGCCCTGCACCATGATATTGTAAGCCATTCTCACCACACACATAATTTAAGATTCTCCTCCTGTGGGAACCTCTCTGTGACTCTCCTTTTAACTCTGAGCGGGAAGAACGGGCCAACACTGACCCATTGGTTCCGATGGGGGATCTGCACCACGATATTGCACGCCATTCCCACCACATGCAGAATTTAAAGTTCTCCTCCTATGGGAACCTCTCTGTGACTTAGGCCTTGAGAAAGTGCGAATACGGGGCTGGGCCATTTTTTGTTTACTAAAGTGTATAATTCAAAACAACACCAAATATCTACAACCCCGTACGTCTACATCCCGGCCGGCCTCCTTTCTACCAGTGGATTCCCAGAAGGCTCGAAGGAAGTTCTAAAAAACACTGTTAACTTTTTTATGAATATTGGTTTGACAAAAGTCTCCTTTTTACTCAGAGGGGAGGAACGTGCCAATAATGACCCATTGGCTCTGATGGGGGACCTGCACCACGATATTATACACCATTCCCACCACACACAGAATTTGAAGTTCGGCACATGTGGGAACTTCTCTGTGACAGAATCCATACCAATGGCAGAAAGATCGGGGGAAGACATTAGGCCTTGAGAAAGTGCGAATAAGAGGCTGGGACATTTTCTGTTTTCTAAAGTATATTTTTCCAAACAATGCAAAAAAATCTACAACCACATACGTCTACATCCCGGCCAGCCTCCTTTCTACCAGCGGATTCCCAGAAGGTTTGGAGGAAGTTCTCAAAACGCTTTTGACTTTTCAGGAATATTGGTCTGACAAAAGTCTCTATTTAATTCAGAGGGGAAGAACGGGCCAACACTGACCCATTGGCTCTGATGGGGCACCTGCTCCACGATATTGCACGCCATTCCCACCACATGCAGAATTTGATGTTCTCTTCCTGTGGGAACCTCTTTGTGACTGAGGCCTTGAGAAAGTGCGAATACGGGGCTGGGCCATTTTCTGCTTTCCAAAGTATATAATTCCAAACAACGCAAAAAACCTACAACCCCCGTACGTCTACATCCCGGCCGGCCTCCTTTCTACCAACGGATTCCCAAAAGGTTTGGAGGAAGTTCTCAAAACGCTGTTGACTTTTTAGGAATATTGGTCTGACAAAAGACTTCTTTTAACTCTGAGGGGAAGAACTAATTTGAAGTTCTTCTCCTGTGGCAACCTCTCTGTGGCTCTCCTTTTAACTCTGAGGGGAAGAACGCGGTAACACTGACCCATTGGTTCTGATGGGGGACCTGCACCACGATATTGCACGCCATTCCCACCACATGCAGAATTTGAAGTTCTCCTCCTGTGGGAACCTCTCTATGACTTAGGCCTTAAAGTGCGAATACGGGGCTGGGCCATTTTCTGTTTTCCAAAGTATATAATTCCAAACAACGCAAAAAATCTACAACCCCCGTACGTCTACAACCCGGCCGGCCTCTTTTCTACCAGCCGATTCCCAGAAGGCTCGAAGGAAGTTCTAAAAAAACGCTGTTAACTTTATTTTTTTTATGAATATTGCTCTGACAAAAGTCTTCTTTTAACTCCGAGGGGAAGAACGCCCTAACACTGACCCATTCATTGGCTGTGATGGAGGACCTGCACGATATTGTACGCCGTCCCCTCCACACACGGAGTTAATTGTTGGGATCATCACTGAGTCCAGTGTGCTGCATGCTGGGCCTCCAGAACAGAGCTCTCTTATCTGCCAGCAATAGGAATCTTTATAGCCCGGCCAACTTGTAATGAGCTGAAGATTTATGGCTGAGCTGCGGGTTAGATGGAGGTATGCAGAAATTGGGGGGGGGGGAGCAAGAAGGCTTATTCTGTCCCTCAGACCTAGGAGGGAGCCCAGTTATAGGTTCCAGCTGTGAGATCAGGGGAGTGGGGGTGGGGGGGGGGGGAATAATTTTGTTTGATGTATGAAGTGAAGTGTCGAAGGGGTAGCATGCCAACAGTCCTATGCTGGCGTAATCACACAGAGACTTATTGAGCTGCAAACTTTCTCGGTTTGAAAAAATAATATACTTTTACTGGAAAAAAAAAAAAAAAAAAAGAAAAAAAAAAAAGTCAGCTTGTGTATCGCTGCCAAAGGCGCGGGAATAGAAAACGGCAAAACCTGAATCATATTACACGGGAAGGGATCATACGTGTTGGAGGAAGAGACACATGAAAAGAAGTTCAGGACTTCGGATTGCACAAGCTTTATTAGGCAGGAACGAGCCAGGAAAGGCACAAATATGGAAACAAAAGTCAAATCTGGGCTAAAAAAAAAAAATACAAAAAAAAAAAAAAAAAGCACCGCTCTCATGATTTAACCCTTTCATGACCAAGCCTATTTCTGACATTTGGCGTTTACAAGTTAACCACTTAAGCCCCCGGACCATTATGCAGGTTAAAGAGGGGGTTCACCCTTAAAACCACTTTCTCCCATCCCATCCAGCATACTGGGCACACCTGGCACACCCTGTGTGCACGCCTATGACGTAGAAGAATACGTATCGGCCTCAACTGGGGGGAACAAAATGTTTTTTTTTTTTATATATTTTTGGGGATATTTATTATAGCAAAAAGTTAAAAATATTGAATTATTTCTCTCAAAATTGTCGCTCTATTTTTGTTTGTAGCGAAAAAAAATAAAAAAATAAAATGCAGAGGCGATCAAATACCACCTAAAGAAATCTCTATTTGTGGGGGAAAAAAGGACGCCAATTTTGTTTGGAAGCCGCGTCGCGCGACCGCGCAATTTTCAGTTAAAGCGACGCAGCGCCGAATCGCAAAAAAAAGGGGCCAGGTCCTTAAAGAGGGGGTTCACCCTTAAAACCACTTTCTCCCATCCCATCCAGCATACTGGCGTCAGCGCCAGTATGCTGTCTTTTTTTTTTTTTTATCTGTGTACTTACTTCTAAATAGAGAATTTAATTTTCGTTCTACCGCGGGGTATGGCGCCGCTATATCGCGTCACGCCTTCCGAAAACAGCCGACTAGCACTCGGCTGTTCTCGGCGCCTGCGCACAGACCCAGGAGCTGACTGCGCAGGCGCCGTATACAGCCGAGTCCTATTTCGCTTTTTTCGGAGGGCGTGACGCGGCTGTATACGGCGCCTGCGCAGTCAGCTCCTGGGTCTGTGCGCAGGCGCCGAGAACAGCCGAGTGCTAGTCGGGTGTTTTCGGGAAGGCGTGACGCGATATAGCGGCGCCATATACCGCGGTAGAACGAAAATTAAATTCTCTATTTAGAAGTAAGTACACGGATAAAAAAAAAAAAAAGACAGCATACTGGCGCTAACGCCAGTATGCTGGATGGGATGGGAGAAAGTGGTTTTAAGGTTGAACCCCCTCTTTAAGGACCTGGCCCCTTTTTTTGCGATTCGGCGCTGCGTCGCTTTAACTGAAAATTGCGCGGTCGTGCGACGCGGCTCCCAAACAACATTTGCGTCCTTTTTTCCCCCACAAATAGAGATTTCTTTTGGTGGTATTTGATCGCCTCTGCATTTTTTTTTGTTTTTTTTTTTGCGCTACAAACAAAAATAGAGCGACAATTTTGAGAGAAAAAATGCAATATTTTTTACTTTTTGCTATAATAAATATCCCCAAAAATAGACACAAAAAAAAAACCATTTGGTTCCCTCAGTTTAGGCCGATACGTATTCTTCTACATCATAGGCGTGCACACAGGGTGTGCCAGGTGTGCCCAGACACACCCTAATCACTCTGTGCAGCACAAATTCCCCCTACTGCCCTAGCTCCTCCCCTTCTCCCTACAGCGCTTCTGGCTTCTCTCCTCTCCTGCCAGATGTTGCTGTGGGGATGTTTTAGAATGAGTGGGGGAAGGGGTCGGTAAGAATGTAATTTATTGGCCCCTTCCCTTTCTGAATGAAGATCGTAAGTAATCGGTAGTGTGTGTTTGAGCTTTTATTTTATTGATCGCGTTTATTGATTGGTTTGCGCAAAAGTTAAAGGGCCAGATCCACAGAGGCAGTACGCCGGTGTGTCTCCTGATATCTCCTGACACGCCGGCGTACTTTCAAATTTCCCGCGTCGTATCTTTAGTCTGAATCCTCCAACCATGATACGACGGCTTCGGGCTTCCATCCGACAGGCTTACGTCTTCGGATCTACGCTGCAATCTTTTTCCGCCCGCTGGGTGGAGTTCGCGTCGTTTTCCGCGTCGGGTATGCAAATTATCTTTTTACGGCGATCCGCGAAGTTACGATCGGCCGTCGCATTCTCTTACGTCGGCTTTTTCCGGCGTATAGTTAAATCTGCTATTATCCGGTCTATAGTTAGACGTGCCGTGTTAAGTATGGCCGTCGTTCCCGCGCCGAAATTTCATTATTTTTTTTTGCGTAAGTCGTCTGTGAATAGGAATGTACGTAATTTACACTACAAAAAATAAAAAAAAATAAAAAGACGTTTCGACGTAATTTTGCGCAATGCACGGTGGGAAATTTCTGAACGGAGCATGCGCAGTTCGATCGCCGCGGGGACGCGCCTGATTTAAATGATTCACGCCCCTACCCGCGTGATTCGATTCCGCCGCGAGAAATACACTACGCCGCCGTAACTTACGGGCCAAAATCTTCCCGTAAGATACGGCGGCGTAGCGCGTCTCTGATACTCTGCGCCGGGGCAATTGTATGTGGATCTGGCCCAGAGCGTCTACAAAATAGGGGATAGTTTTATGGCATTTTTATTAATAATTTTTACTACTAATGGCGGCGATCAGCGATTTTTTTTTCCTGACTGCGACATTATGGCGGACACTTTTGATGCTATTTTGGGACCATTGTCATTAATACAGCGATCAGTGCTATAAAAATGCACTGATTACTGTGTAAATGACACTGGCAGGGAAGGGGTTAACCACCAGGGGGCGCTGTAGGGGTTAAAGGAACACTAAAGGCAAGATTTTGTTATACTTACCTCCGCTGTGCAGTTCGTTTTGCACAGAGTGGCCCCGAACGCCGTCTTCTGGGGTCCCTCGGCGGCTGTCTCGGCTCCTCCTCGCAATAGCTTTCTGCCTTCATGCGAGCTCGCACGGTGGAAAGCTTTTGCGAGCGCGCTCCCGTGAAACAGCGGCGGCCATCCCGCTGTGATTCCCGCCCCCCCCCGGCGCGCCGCACATCCGCTGTGAGCGCCGCCAGCCAAAGGCTGCGCTGCTATCAATCCGCCCAGCCTAGCCAATCAACGGCCAGGCTGGGAACCGAAGAGAATGACAAGGATAAGGTTAGGTAAGTAAAACGGGGGCTCGGGGGGGGGGGGGGTAGCGGAACTGTCAGATTTTTTTTAGGATGCATTAAGGTAAAAAAACTTTTACCTTTACAACCCCTTTAAGTGTGACCTCATATGTGTTTCTAACTGTAGGGGGGCGGGGCTGGACATGTGACGTCAGTGATCGTCGTTCATTACATCAGGGAACAGACGATCAGTGACACTGCCACAGTGAAGAATGGGGAAGGAGTGTTTACACTCACCTCTCCCCGTTCTTCAGCTCCTGTGACCGATCGCGGGACATTATCGGCGATCGGGTCCGCGGGTCCCGCTGGCACGGAGTAACATTGTTTATAAACATTGATCAGATGGGAGATAGAAAGATACACAGTAACATTGTTTATAAACATTGATCAGATGGGAGATAGAGAGATACAAAGTAACATTGTTTATAAACATTGATCAGTCGGGAGATAGAAAGATACAAAGTAACATTGTTTATAAACATTGATCAGATGGGAGATAGAGAGAGATACAAAGTAACATTGTTTATAAACATTGATCAGTCGGGAGATAGAGAGATACAAAGTAACATTGTTTATAAACATTGATCAGACAGGAGATAGAGATACAAAGAACATTGTTTATAAATTGATACAAAGTAACATTGTTTATAAACATTGATCAGTCGGGAGATAGAGAGATACAAAGTAACATTGTTTATAAACATTGATCAGACAGAAGAGAGATACAAAGAACATTGTTTATAAACATTGATACGGGAAAGAGAGATAAAAGTAACATTGTTTATAAACATTGATCAGTCGGGAGATAGAGAGATACAAAGTAACATTGTTTATAAACATTGATCAGACGGATAGAGATACAAAGAACATTGTTTATAAACATTGATCAGACAGATATAGAGAGATACAAAGTAACATTGTTTATAAACATTGATCAGTCGGGAGATAGAGAGATACAAAGTAACATTGTTTATAAACATTGATCAGACAGATAGAAATACAAAGAACATTGTTTATAAACATTGAAGTCGGGAATAGAGAGATACAAAGTAACATGTTTATAAACATTGATCAGACAGAAGATAGAGAGATACAAAGTAACATTGTTTATAAACATTGATCAGACAGAAATAGGAGATACAAAGAACATTGTTTATAAACATTGATACGGGAAAGAGAGATAAAAGTAACATTGTTTATAAACATTGATCAGACAGGAGAGAGATACAAAGAACATTGTTTATAAACATTGATACGGGAAAGAGAGATAAAAGTAACATTGTTTATAAACATTGATCAGACAGAAGATAGAGAGATACAAAGTAACATTGTTTATAAACATTGATCAGTCGGGAGATAGAGAGATACAAAGTAACATTGTTTATAAACATTGATCAGACAGGAGAGAGATACAAAGAACATTGTTTATAAACATTGATACAAAGAGAGAGATAAAAGTAACATTGTTTATAAACATTGATCAGACGGGAGATAGAGATACAAAGAACATTGTTTATAAACATTGATACAAAGTAAGAGATACAAAGTAACATGTTTATAAACATTGATCAGACAGGAGATGGGATACAAAGAACATTGTTTATAAACATTGATCAGAGATAGAGAGATACAAAGTAACATTGTTTATAAACATTGATCAGACGGGAGATGGAGAGATACAAAGTAACATTGTTTATAAACATTGATCAGTCGGGCGATAGAGAGAGATACAGTAACATTGAGATAGAGAGATACAAAGTAACATTGTTTATAAACATTGATCAGAGATAGAGATACAGTAACATTGAGATAGAGAGAGATACAAAGTAACATTGTTTATAAACATTGATCAGTCGGGAGATAGAGAGATACAAAGTAACATTGTTTATAAACATTGATCAGATGGGAGAGAGATACAAAGTAACATTGTTTATAAACATTGATCAGTCGGGAGATAGAGAGATACAAAGTAACATTGGAGATGGAGAGATACAAAGTAACATTGTTTATAAACATTGATCAGTCGGGAGATAGAGAGATACAAAGAACATTGTTTATAAACATTGAAGTCGGGAATAGAGAGATACAAAGTAACATGTTTATAAACATTGATCAGACAGGAGATAGAGAGATACAAAGTAACATTGTTTATAAACATTGATCAGACGGATAGAGATACAAAGTAACATTGTTTATAAACATTGATCAGTCGGGATAGAGAGATACAAAGTAACATTGTTTATAAACATTGATCAGACGGAGATAGAGAGAGATACAAAGTAACATTGTTTATAAACATTGCGACAGAAGATAGAGAGATACAAAGAACATTGTTTATAAACATTGAAGTAATAGAGAGAGATACAAAGTAACATGTTTATAAACATTGATCAGTCGGGATAGAGAGATACAAAGAACATTGTTTATAAACATTGATCAGTCGGGAGAGAGAGAGATACAAAGTAACATTGTTTATAAACATTGATCAGACGGGAGAGAGATACAAAGTAACATTGTTTATAAACATTGATCAGTCGGGATAGAGAGATACAAAGTAACATTGTTTATAAACATTGATCAGACGGATAGAGAGATACAAAGTAACATTGTTTATAAACATTGATCTGACAGAAGACAGAGAGATACAAAGTAACATTGTTTATAAACATTGACCAGACGGGAGATGGAGAGATACAAAGTAACATTGTTTATAAACATTGATCAGTCGGGAGATGGATAGATACAAAGTAACATTGTTTATAAACATTGATCAGTCGGGAGATAGAGAGATACAAAGTAACATTGTTTATAAACATTGATCAGACGGGAGATAGAGAGATACAAAGTAACATTGTTTATAAACATTGATCAGATGGGAGATAGAGAGATACAAAGTAACATTGTTTATAAACATTGATCAGACAGATGATAGAGAGATACAAAGTAACATTGTTTATAAACATTGATCAGTCGGGAGATAGAGAGATACAAAGTAACATTGTTTATAAACATTGATCAGACGGGAGATAGAGAGATACAAAGTAACATTGTTTATAAACATTATCATCGGGAGTAAGAGATACAAAGTAACATTGTTTATAAACATTGATCAGTCGGATAGAGAGATACAAAGAACATTGTTTATAAACATTGAAGTGGGAATAGAGAGATACAAAGTAACATGTTTATAAACATTAAGACAGATGATAGAGAGATACAGTCATTGTTTATAAACATTGATCAGAGATAGAGAGATACAAAGAACATTGTTTATAAACATTGATCAGACGGGAGATAGAGAGAGATACAAAGTAACATTGTTTATAAACATTGATCAGACAGAAGATAGAGAGATACAAAGTAACATTGTTTATAAACATTGATCAGTCGGGAGATAGAGAGAGATACAAAGTAACATTGTTTATAAACATTGATCAGTCGGGAGATAGAGAGAGATACAAAGTAACATTGTTTATAAACATTGATCAGTCGGATGGGAGATACAAAGAACATTGTTTATAAACATTGATACGGGCGAAAGAGATAAAAGTAACATTGTTTATAAACATTGATCAGTCGGGAGATAGAGAGATACAAAGTAACATTGTTTATAAACATTGAAACAGAAGATAGAGATACAAAGAAATATTGTTTATAAACATAAGACGGGAGATGGAGAGAGATACAAAAATTGTTTATAAACTTGATCAGACGGGAGATAGAGAACAAAGTAACATTGTTTATAAACATTGATCAGTCGGGATAGAGAGATACAAAGTAACATTGTTTATAAACATGAAGTCGGGAGTGAGAGATACAAAGTAACATTGTTTATAAACATTGCTGACAGAAGCAGAGAGATACAAAGTAACATTGTTTATAAACATTGACCAGACGGGAGATGGAGAGATACAAAGTAACATTGTTTATAAACATTGATCAGTCGGGAGGAAACAAAGTAACATTGTTTATAAACATTGATCAGTCGGGAAGAGGAAAGTCTGTTTATAAACTTGCAAGGAATAGAGAGATACAAGAACATTGTTTAACATTGAAGACAGTTAGAGAGATACAAAGTCTTGTTTATAAACATTGATCAGATGAGATAGAGAGATACAATAACATTGTTTATAAACATTGTGCAGATGATAGAGAGATACAAAGTAACATTTTTATAAACATTGATCAGGGGAGATAGAGAGATACAAAGTAACATTGTTTATAAACATTGATCAGACGGGATAGAGATACAAAGTAAAAGAAAAAATCTCTAAGAAAACCACAGATATGGCATGAAGAATTTGGCCCCTGATGGCCCCAAGGAAACGCACCAGAAGAGGAAAGTTTCTTGCAGAAACGAAGAACGAAGGTTCTCTATTCTGACAATAACGGTGCCATTTTGGGTCGGAGGAATTGTAAAAGAAAAAAAAGAAAATAATTTATTTTAGAAACGAATGAGACAATAATGATGGTGACTGTAATCGCGCCGAAATTCCACCAATCTGAGCCGGACGGAATCCTTTTCAAATGTTTCCAGCCATGTTTGACGTCGATCCCCTCCCCGAGAACGATCGTTTGGGCAGGCCTGATGGTAACCATGGGAACATTTGTTGTTCAGGTTGAAATTGGATACATTTTTGGAAGGCAATTTTATACAACACAAGAGCCCAACGCCATCCATGATATACACTATATTGTCAAAAGTATTGGGACGCCGGCCTTTACACGCACATGAACTTTAATGGCCTCCCAGTCTTAGTCCGGAGGGTTCAATATGGAGTTGGCCCCGCCCTTTGCAGCATTAACACCTTCAACTGTTCCGGGAAGGGCCGTCCACAAGGATTAGGAGGGTGTCTATGGGAATGTTTGACCGTCCAAGAAGAGCATTTGTGAGGTCAGGCACGAGAAGGCCTGGCTCTCAGTCTCCACTTTAAATGAAGGTGTTCTATCGGGTTGAGGTCAGGACTCTGTGCAGGTTAGTCAAGTTCCTCCACCCCAAACTCCCTCATCCATGTCTTTATGGACCTTGCTTTGTGCACTGGTGGGCAGTCATGTTGGAACAGGAAGGGGGCCGTCCCCAAACTCCTCCCACAAAGTTGGGAGCATGAAATTGTCCAAAATGTCTTGGTATGCTGACGCCTTAAGAGTTCTCTTCACTGGAACTAAGGGGCCAAGCCCAACCCCTTAAAAACAACCCCCCACCCCATAATCCCCCTCCCCGCACCATAATCCCCCTCTACCCCCCACACATAATACCCCCTCCACCAAATGATTTGGATCAGTGGACACTGTGCAGAGGCCAGTGTAGGGATTGGCAGAGAAGGGTGGAGGACACTGAATGGGAGACCAGTGGAGGGATCGGCAGAGAAGAGCAGAAGATATTGAGGGGAGGCCAGTGCAGAGATTGGTAGAGAGGGGTGTAGGACATTGAGGGAAGACCAGTGGAGGGATTGGCAGAGAGGGGTGGAGGACACTGAGTGAAGACCAGTGGAGGGATTGGCAGAGAGGGACGGAGGACACTGAATGGAGACCAGTGGAGGGATTGGCAGAGAAGGGTGAAGGACACTGAGCACAGACCAGTGGAGGGATCGGCAGAGAGGGGCAGAGGACACTGAGTACAGACCAGTGGAAGGATCGGCAGAGAGGGGCGGAGGACACTGAGTGGAGACCAGTGGAGGGATCGGCAGAGAAGGGTGAAGGACACTGAGTACAGACCAGTGGAGGGATCGGCAGAGAGGGGCGGAGGACAATGAGTGGAGACCAGTGGAGGGATCGGCAGAGAAGGGTGAAGGACACTGAGTACAGACCAGTGGAGGGATCGGCAGAGAGGGGCGGAGGACAATGAGTGGAGACCAGTGGAGGGATCGGCAGAGAAGGGTGAAGGACACTGAGTACAGACCAGTGGAGGGATCGGCAGAGAGGGGCAGAGGACAATGAGTGGAGACCAGTGGAGGGATCGGCAGAGAAGGGTGAAGGACACTGAGTACAGACCAGTGGAGGGATCGGCAGAGAGGAGCGGAGGACACTGAGTGGAGACCAGTGGAGGGATCGGCAGAGAAGAGTGAAGGACACTGAGTATAGACCAGTGGAGGGATCGGCAGAGAGGGGCGGAGGTCACTGAGTGGTTGGTAAGGTGGATGAGTCTGGCAGTGGCATTCATGATAGACTGAGGTGAAGGGGGCTGGAGACTTGCCTGGCAGTGTCCTCCTCCTGTCCAGGACTCCATGGTTAAGAAGGTCCCGTTTGTACCCAAGCCCAGGCCAAAGGTCACCCCTAACAGATAGGGAAGAGGAGTTACCGCTCCAGGTGGGTCTGCTTGGTGATTAACCTCCTCTCAGAAACCACGGGTGCTGACAATGCGCGTACCAAAAAATTAAGAAATATCTTGGACAGCCGCACTCCGAAGGTCACCCCTTCCAGACTGGAAAGGCCACCAGAGCCTAACACTCCATCTCCAGCTTCCACCCAAACAACTCCTCCCTGGCTGGGCCGACTCTGAGTATTTCAGGGTGCCCGCCCCCCTGCCAACCCAAGCTGTGAATTGGTCAGGGCCCTCAGAACACTCCAGGCAACTCCACCTCCCCTCCCAGCTTTCTAGAAGGTACCAGAAGTAAGGAGACGGTCTCAGTGATTCTGCCTGTGAGTCATCCGGCTCTCCCTGGATTTCTGCGCAACCCAGGATAAAATAACAGACAGGATTGGCTGCCAGCCAAGCTACAGAGGTGAAGATTTTCGACAGTAAATGGATGTGGGGCTGAAAAGAGGAGGTCGGTGTCCAGGATTTAGACTTACCACCACCCTGTCATGAAGGTAGGGCCTTTTATGGTCGGGGGAGGGGGGGGGGGCTCGGAAGGAATATTTTAGAAGATTATTGAAATATCTTCATAATAAACGATGACACGAGTTATTACCAACATTTGTTTATTATTGAGCTTCAGATGGTTACACTTTTTTTTTTTTGACGCCTGTTGAGCACACTGTGCGGAGTCATTATATGCGATGCAGATGTCACCACCCTCCCCTCCCCCCCAAGACAATCGTTTTCTACTAATTGGCCCCAGACTCCGAGGGAGTGACGGGGAAAGGGTTAAGGTTGAGGGTGAAGAATTAAGAACTGTGAAACCTCAATAAAGAGGAGAAGACAAACATGCTACTGGCGCATGCCGGGAAACCAACCGGAGGCCCGCCGCCAGCGCCACGCTACTGTATTCCCCCCCAATATTCGGCGTACAGTCAGTCTGGTGGTATGGAAAATGCCTGGAAGTTCTCCCAGAGAGTCCGACATCATTAAAACCACTTGTGAACGGAGAATCCATGGAGGCTCATTTATAATAATTTATGGAGGATCTTCTGTGTGGTCGGGGGGCCGAGGGGCCACGTAGAGGGGGAAGGGTCAATGGCAGTAATAATTGACGAGCCCTTTTGACCCTTCATGACGATGTAACAGATTAGTCACCAAATAACTTTCATTACTAAAACAATTTCTTCACCCAGTGCCGATCCTGACCTCCCGGGGGCCCGAAGCCAAATTCTGCTAAGGGGCCCTCTACCTGACCCTCCCCTACAATACTGACCAACCTACAATACAGGCCCCCTACAACAGTACCGACCCTCCCCTACAATACAGACCCCCCACCTACAATACAGCACCCCATACAATACATATCCCCCTACAGTGGAGACCGCCCCTATAATACAGACCCCCTCTGACAATACTGAACCCCCTACAATACAGGCCCCCTACAACAGTGCAGACCCTCCCCTACAATACAGACCCCCCCTACAATACAGTACCCCATACAATACATACCCCCCTACAGTGAAGACCCCCCCTACAATACAGACCCCCCTACAATACAGGCCCCCTACAACAGTGCAGACCCTCCCCTACAATACAGACCCCCCCCCTACAATACAGCACCCCATACAATACAGACCCCACTGCAATACAGACCCCCCTACAATACAGACCCCCCCCCTACAATACAGCGTGTCGGGATCCTCTGGGGTAATTGACCACGCTATAGAAAGTGCACCTCAACTCAACTCAACTCAACTACAATACAGACCCCCTCTAACAATACAGAACCCCCTACAATACAGACCCCACTGCAATACAGACCCCCCTACAATACAGACCCCCCCCCCTACAATACAGACCCCCCTACAATACAGGCCCCCTACAACAGTGCAGACCCTCCCCTACAATACAGACCCCCCCCCTACAATACAGCACCCCATACAATACATACCCTCCTACAGTGCAGACTCCCCCCCCCTACAATACAGACCCCGTCTGACAATACAGAACCCTCCTACAATACAGACCCCCCCAACAATACAGACCCCCTACAATACAGACCCCCTTACAATACAGACCCCCTTACAATACAGACCCCCCTACAATACAGACCCCCCGACAATACAGACCCCCCCCTACAATACATACAATTATGGGGCGCCATTCCTCCCACAGGCATCCAATGATTGGGCACCAATCCCCCTACAGGCACTAATAATGGGGTACCATTCCTCCCACAGACACCAATATTGGTGTACCAATCCCCCTACAGGCACCAATGATGGGGTACCATTCCTCCCACAGACACCAATAATAGGGCACAGAAGCAAACGCCTACGTGAGTGGCCCCCCATATGAAAACGATGTTCAAACCACACATGTGAGGTATTGTCGCGATCGCTAGAGCGAGAGCAATAATTCTAGCACTAAACCTCCTCTGTAACTCAAAACATGCAACCTGTAGAATTTTTTAAATGTCGCCTATGGAGATTTTTATGGGTAAAAGTTTGTCGCCGCCATTACACGAGCGGGCCCAACTTTGACATGTTGGGTATCAATTTACTCGGCGTAACATTATCTTTCACAATATAGAAAAAGAAAAATTGGGCTAACTTTACTGTTGTTTTATTTTTTAATAAAAAAAAAAATTTTTTCCCCCAAAAAGTGTGCTTGTATAACCGTTGCGCAAACACGGTGTGACAAAAAGTATTGCAGCGACCGCCATTTTATTCTCTAGGGTGTTAGAAAAAAATATATATATATATATAATGTTTGGGGGTTCTAAGTCATTTCGTAGCAAAAAAAAACAAACTGATTTTAACTTGTAAACACCAAACCTCAGAAAGAGGCTCGGTCCTTAAAGAGGGGGTTCACCCTTAAAACCACTTTCTCCCATCCCATCCAGCATACTGGCGTCAGCGCCAGTATGCTGTCTTTTTTTTTTTATCGGTGTACTTACTTCTTAATAGCTAATTTAATTTTCGTCCTACCGCGTGGTATGGCGCCGCTATATCGCGTCACGCCTTCCGAAAACAGCCGACTAGCACTCGGCTGTTCTCGGCGCTATACGGCGCCTGAGCACAGACCTAGGAGCTGACTGCGCAGGCGCCGTATATAGCCGCGTCACGCCCTCCGAAAAAAGCCGCAGTCAGCTCCTGGGTCTGTGCGCAGGCGCCGAGAACAGCCGAGTGCTAGTCGGCTGTTTTCGGAGGGCGTGACGCGATATAGCGCCGCCATATACCGCGGTAGGACGAAAATTAAATTAGCTATTAAGAAGTAAGTACACCGATAAAAAAAAAAAAGACAGCATACTGGCGCTGACGCCAGTATGCTGGATGGGATGGGAGAAAGTGGTTTTAAGGGTGAACCCCCTCTTTAAGTGGTTAAGCAATTAACTAATTTGAATTCGATGGGAATTTTGTTACTTCTTTTTTTTTGGGGTTGTTTATCGGAGTTCTGCTCATTATGTGTTGGAATGACTGGATTTCCCCCGAGGTGTGAAGAGTTTATCGGTGAGCGCCGAGAGTCGTTTGTGTGCAGAATAAGATCCGAATGATGAACCTTCTTCCCATCACTTTATAAATATAGGCAGGGCTTTTTTCCAGCGGGAACGCGGGGGAACGCAGTTCCGGCACCTCCAGCACTGAATGTATGTACGGGAAAGGGGTGCTGGAGGGTCTATTGATGCTGGCTGCTGGGGTATCTATTGTCCCTGGTGGGGATCAGTTTTTGTGTGGGGGGACTATTGTTTCTGTGTAAGTCTACTGTTGCTGGTGGGGGGTCTTATCTTGCTGGGGGGTCAATTGCTGGGTGGGATCTACTGTTGAGGGAGAGGTCTATTGTTGCTGGCTGCTGGAGAGTCTATTGATGCTGGCTTCTGAGAAATCTGTTATTTCTGCTAGGGGTCTATTGTTGCTGGGGTGGTATTTTGTTGTGGGAGAGTCCATTGTTGCTGGGTGAAAATTATTTTGTTGTGTGGGGATCTATTGTTTCTGGGGGGGATCCAGGGGAGGGCTGGCAGGGGGGGGGGGGTGGAGGATCAGGGTGGAAATCTCCCCCCGGGCTGGTGACACTATGCACAGCCACCGGCCGCCACTACCAAATGCTGTTTTTGCAGAGCAAGAATATGCCTGCTGGAGCTCTGTTATCACAGGTCACGGCCCCCGCTCACCTCCCACTGTGCAGCCGTGCCTGTGTCAGCTCCGAGGTAGATGGCTGCAGAGCTGAGCTATGTCTCGTCTCACACATAGCTCAGCCTCAGCGCACACCAGCACTGACATCTCCTTCTCTCTCTGCACAGACACAAGGAGAGATAGAGCTCATCTGCTCCTCCTCCTTCTGAGTCTGCCCCGCCCACACTCCCTGGGCATGTGTGGGCACTGGACAGGAAGTTTGAACCCAAAAAAGCATCAGATAGCCTGCCTGCGCCTCAGCCTCCATCCTGGTAAGCTCACCCTCTCTAGTCTCTCCTGCCTCCCAGTGTATAAAAAGGGGTGCTCTGTGGACTTTGTTAAAGGGGAGGAGGGCAGGCTTTGGTGAGCAGAGACCCTCTTTACAAAATAGTCCACAGCATACACCCTTAAATCAAGTTTCCCAGAACACCCCTTACATCAGATCTGATGTATATGGGGTCTGTGTGGACTCTGATGTAAGGGGAGGCCTCTGATGTAAGGGGGGCTCTGTGTGGACTCTGATGTAAGGGGGCCTCTGTGCGGACTCTGATGTAAGGGGGGCCTCTGTGCGGGCTCTGATGTAAGGGGAGGCTCTGTGCGCATTCTGATGTAAGGGGAGGCTCTGTGCGGACTCTGATGTAAGGGGGGCCTCTGTGGGGACTCTGATGTAAGGGGGGGCTCTGTGCGGGCTCTGATGTAAGGGAAGGCTCTGTGCGGACTCTGATGTAAGGGGAGGCTCTGTGCGGACTCTGATGTAAGGGAGGCCTCTGTGCGGACTCTGATGTAAGGGGGGCCTCTGTGTGGGCTCTGATGTAAGGGGAGGCTCTGTCCGCACTCTGATGTAAGGGGGCCACTGTGCGGGCTCTGATGTAAGGGGAGGCTCTGTGTGGACTCTGATGCTCTGTGTCTGATGTAAGGGGAGGCTCTGTGTGATAAGGGGGCTCTGCCTCTGTGGGGAGGGGGCTCTGATGTAAGGGACTCTGATGTAAGGGCTCTGTGTGGGTAAGGGGAGTAAGGGGGCTCTGTGCGCTCTGTGGCGCATTCTGATGTAAGGGGAGGCTCTGTGCGACTCTGATGTAAGGGGGGCCTCTGTGGGGACTCTGATGTAAGGGGGGGCTCTGTGCGGGCTCTGATGTAAGGGAAGGCTCTGTGCGGACTCTGATGTAAGGGGAGGCTCTGTGCGGACTCTGATGTAAGGGAGGCCTCTGTGCGGACTCTGATGTAAGGGGGGCCTCTGTGTGGGCTCTGATGTAAGGGGAGGCTCTGTCCGCACTCTGATGTAAGGGGGGCCACTGTGCGGGCTCTGATGTAAGGGGAGGCTCTGTGTGGACTCTGATGTAAGGGGGGCCTCTGTGGGGACTCTGATGTAAGGGGGCTCTGTGTGGGCTCTGATGTAAGGGGAGGCTCTGTGCGGACTCTTGTGATCATGAAAAATCTTAGACTGTTTTCCTCGATCCATCACTTTTCCATGCTCTATGGGCCACTTGACTGGACATGCCCCCCAGGCCTAAGGCTGCTAGCCCTCCCCTGTGGGGATCTGTTGTTGCTGCAGAGGGTCTATTGTTTCAGGGGTGGAGTCTATTGTTTCTGGGGTGGTGTCTATTGTTTCTATAGTGGGGTTCATTGTTTCTGGTGTGGGGTCTATTGTTTCAGGGGTGGTGTCTATTGTTTCTGGGGTGGTGTCTATTGTTTCTGGGGTGGGGTCTATTGTTTCTGGGGTGGTGTCTATTGTTTCTGGGGTGGTGTCTATTGTTTCTGGTGTGTCCTGTTATTTTTTCTTTGGTGGGGTCTATTGTTTCTGGGGTGGTGTCTATTGTTTCTGGGGTGGGGTCTATTGTTTCTGGGGTGGGGTCTATTGTTGCTGGTGTGGGGTCTATTGTTTTCTGGGGTGGGGTCTATTGTTGCTCATTGCAAGGGATCTGTTTTACTATTTAGTTCTGTATTCTCTGAAAGGCGCTGTACTGGGAGGTAGGTAGGGGGTGGAGCCAAGGGTTGGTTCTCAGAGACGGGTAGGGGGCATAGGTGAAGGGTGGAGTTCCTGCACCTATTCCCTGGATATAGGCCATGTGATCCGATCACAGGATGGAGCGCAGATGCAGGGGGGGGGGGAAACGGGGGTTGGGGGGGGGGCGGGGTTGGAGGTCGATGGGCTGTAGAAATCACTCATTGGGGGGATGTGACCCTCTCCGGGGCCTGAGAATTTGGACGGCTCTGGAAGGGAAGTGACATAAGGAAGAATACATCCCAACACTTCTCTACACATCCTCCTCCTGCTCCCGGGTCATTGTCTGTTTACACGGAGCTCTGTGATCCGATTCTGCTGCTTGGACTGAAGCTCGATGTGACGAAGATTACAAATCGCTCTTCGCTCGCTCCGCAGGAACAGACTGGGAGGTCTATTTGGACTTGTGAGCGCATTTCCATCGCTTGAGAGGCAGTAATACTACAACAACGTGGAGGACTACTTCGGGACAGGGGCTCAGGGGTCACCTGACTGAGGCAGAGCACATTGCCACCCAGGACCGGTGCTACCACCAGGCAAACTAAGCAGCCGCCTAGGACGCACTGCCACTGGCATGGGGCTAACAAGTCTATGGTGATAGGTGCCAGGAGAGAGAGGGCGGTGCTCCTGCGCCCTCTATGAACGCACTGCTACTGGCATGGGGCTAACAAGTCTATGGTGATAGGTGCCAGAAGAGAGGGGGCGGCGCTCCTGCGCCTTCTATGGACGCACTGCCACTGGCATGGGGCTAACAAGTCTATGGTGATAGGTGCCAGGAGAGAGGGGGCGGCGCTCCTGCGCCCTCTATGGACGCACCGCCACTGGCATGGGGCTAACAAGTCTATGGTGATAGACAGGTGCCAGGAGAGAGGGGGCGGCGCTCCTGCGCCCTCTATGGACGCACTGCTACTGGCATGGGGCTAACAAGTCTGTGGTTATAGACAGGTGCCAGGAGAGAGGGGGCGGCGCTCCTGCGCCCTCTATGGACGCACTGCTACTGGCATGGGGCTAACAAGTCTGTGGTGATAGACAGGTGCCAGGAGAGAGGGGGCGGCGCTCCTGCGCCCTCTATGGACGCACTGCTACTGGCATGGGGCTAACAAGTCTATGGTGATACACAGGTGCCAGGAGAGAGGGGGCGGCGCTCCTGCGCCCTCTATGGATGCACTGCCATTGGCATGGGGCTAACAAGTCTATGGTGATAGACAGGTGCCAGGAGAGAGGGGGCGGCGCTCCTTCGCCCTCTATGGACGCACCGCCACTGGCATGGGACTAACAAGTCTATGGTGATACAGGTGCCAGGAGAGAGGGGGCGGAACTCCTGCGACCTCTACGGACGCACCGCCACTGGCATGGGGCTAACAAGTCTATGGTGATAGACAGGTGCCAGGAGAGAGGGGGCGGCGCTCCTGCGACCTCTACGGACGCACCGCCACTGGCATGGGGCTAACAAGTCTATGGTGATAGACAGGTGCCAGGAGAGAGGGGGCGGCGCTCCTTCGCCCTCTACGGACGCACCGCCACTGGCATGGGGCTAACAAGTCTATGGTGATACAGGTGCCAGGGAGAGAGGGGGCGGCGCTCCTGCGCCCTCTACGGACGCACCGCCACTGGCATGGGACTAACAAGTCTATGGTGATACAGGTGCCAGGAGAGAGGGGGCGGAACTCCTGCGACCTCTACGGACGCACCGCCACTGGCATGGGGCTAACAAGTCTATGGTGATAGACAGGTGCCAGGAGAGAGGGGGTGGCGCTCCTGCGACCTCTACGGACCCACCGCCACTGGCATGGGGCTAACAAGTCTATGGTGATAGACAGGTGCCAGGAGAGAGGGGGCGGCGCTCCTTCGCCCTCTACGGACGCACCGCCACTGGCATGGGACTAACAAGTCTATGGTGATACAGGTGCCAGGAGAGAGGGGGTGGCGCTCCTGCGACCTCTACGGACGCACCGCCACTGGCATGGGGCTAACAAGTCTATGGTGATAGAGGTGCCAGGAGAGAGGGGGTGGCGCTCCTGCGCCCTCCACTGTCCCTACCAGTAACCGAAAAAAGGTTGGGTTGCCTGGGTTTGAGCTCTTTAAGTGGGTAATAAGTGTTACAATATTCCAAGTTTCTTGGCGGTTCTCTTCACAGAGTCCTACTAATTCCACGCATTCTGAAGCCTCCATAGATCCCACTGTTTATTCATCTCGTTTCATGTGCGTCAGGCGAGCACTTAGTGTAGATCCATATATTACCAAATTAGTCCATGAAAAATGGCGGTGAGGAATTTTCGGTGTCATGGGGTTACTGCGTGGAGTGTGTTCGGGGGCAGGGACCATCTGGTAATAAAGGAAGGCTTCCTTGGTGTTATTCCTCCTCACCACATTCCATGGAACCTTCCACACTTGTCTGGAAATCTGAGAGATGAGTTTATGGCGCTTTTCTCTCCCACACACACACACGTGTACTCACACCTGCCTGGGAGCGCCTGGCCTCCTCTATATTGGCCTCTTATGTGTCAGATTTCTCACCAATGGGGTTTAAATGGAAGGCGGCCATCTAATAAAGTCTTTGTTTGTTTGGGAAGGATGAAAGAAAAAACGAGTTCTTCGCCCCGTAAACAAGCTCATCAGTGTCTTCCACGTCTTGTTTATCTTGATCCCGGGCCGCGGAGCCGTCTGTTCCCTGGAGAAGTGATGTGATCGGCGTCTGACCTTTGCGTGATGTTTATTCCTCCATCTAAACATTTAGAGCTGAGAGACTCAGGGAAACCATAGTGGATAATGGGCCGAAAGAGCCA
This sequence comes from Rana kukunoris, assembly GCA_029574335.1. Taxonomy (NCBI): domain Eukaryota; kingdom Metazoa; phylum Chordata; class Amphibia; order Anura; family Ranidae; genus Rana; species Rana kukunoris. The sequence goes on from JAJQKJ010000991.1 coordinate 74,953, forward strand.
CGTGGTACTGGGCAAGTCAGATGCTGGTACTACGAGGAAGGCCGCCCACCTATAGCTAGGGTCCAGAAAATGAGTGTACACATTATGGAGGAACCAAACCTACCTAGGTTCAGTTTGAGGCGGGTTTGGTAAACTCTACTGAAGTTTGGGCATTGGATCGGAACCCCATTGGGAACCGGATGTTAAAAAACTAGTAATGGGGACATGGTGACCCATCATACCTGTACACACACCGACTCACCTGTCATATCATACCTGTACACATACCGACTCACCTGTCACATCATACCTGTACACATACCGACTCACCTGTCACATCATACCTGTACACATACCGACTCACCTGTCCCAGCCTCACACATCATACCTGTACACACACAAATAATGACTCACACATCATACCTGTACACACACCGACTAACCTGTCCTAGCTTCACACATCATACTTGTACACACACACAACGACTCACCTGTCCCAGCCTCACACACCATACCTGTACACACACACACACCGACTAACCTGGCCCAGCCTCACACATCATACTTGTACACACACACAACGACTCACCTGTCCCAGCCTCACACACCATACCTGTACACACACACACACCGACTAACCTGGCCCAGCCTCACACATCATACTTGTACACACACACAACGACTCACCTGTCCCAGCCTCACACACCATACCTGTACACACACACATGACTCACCTGTCCCAGCCTCACACATCATACCTGTACACACACACACACACCGACTAACCTGGCCCAGTCTCACACATCATACTTGTACACACACACACCGACTCACCTGTCCCAGCCTCACACATCATACCTATACACACACCGACTCACCTGTCCCAGGCTCACACATCATACCTGTACACACACACACACTGACTCACCTGTCCCAGCCTCACACATCATACCTGTACACACACACACCGACTCACCTGTCCCAGCCTCACATATCATACCTATACACACACTGTTTTACCTGTCCCAGCCTCACACATCATACCTGTACACACACCAACTCACCTGTCCCAGGCTCACACATCACAACTGTACACACACTGACTCACCTGTCCCAGCCTCACACCTGTACATACACCGACTCACCTGTCCCCCCCAGTTGCTATTTGATGCAGTGAAATAGATGTAGAATGCTTGCACCATCAGATCCACCTGTGATATCCTACAGGTTATAGAACAATCCGATCTGCTCTCCTGCCAGGTATGAGGAGCTGTCCTTTCAGCACTACACACTGACTCACCTGTCCCAGCCTCACACATCATACCTGTACACACACACCGACTCACCTGTCCCAGCCTCACCCATCAGACCTGTACACACACACCGACTCACCTGTCTCAGCCTCACACATCATACCTGTACACACACACACCGACTTACCTGTCCCAGCCTCCAACATCATTCCTATACATACACTAACTCACCTGTCCCAGCCTCACACATCATACTTGTACACACACACACACAACGACTCACCTGTCCCAGCCTCACACATCATACCTGTACACATACATAATGACTCACCTGTCCCAGGCTCACACGTCATACCTGTACATACACTGAATCACCTGTCCCAGCCTCACACATCATACCTGTACACACACACATAATGACTCACCTGTCCCAGGCTCACACATCATACCTGTACATACACACACCGACTCACCTGTCCCAGCCTCACACATCATACCTATACACACACTAACTCACCTGTCCCAGCCTCACACATCATACTTGTACACACACACACACACCGACTCACGTGTCTCAGCCTCACACATCATACCTGTACACATACATAATGACTCACCTGTCCCAGGCTCACACATCATACCTGTACATACACCAAATCACCTGTCCCAGCCTCACACATCATACCTGTACATACACACTCTGACTCACCTGTCCCAGCCTCACACATCATACCTGTACACACACATAATGACTCACCTGTCCCAGGCTCACACATCATACCTGTACATACACCAAATCACCTGTCCCAGCCTCACACATCATACCTGTACATACACATAATGACTCACCTGTCCCAGGCTCACACATCATACCTGTATATACACACACACCGACTCACCTGTCCCAGCCTCACACATCATACCTGTACACACACCAACTCACCTGTCACAACATCACACCTGTACACACACTGACTCACCTGTCCCAACCTCACACATTACACCTGTACATACACCGAATCACCTGTCCCAGCCTCACACATCATACCTGTACACACACATAATGACCCACCTGTCCCAGGCTCATACATCATACCTGTACATACACTGACTTACCTGTCCCAGGCTCACACATCACACCTGTACATACACCGACTCACCTGTCCCATCCTCACACATCATACCTGTACGCACACACACACCGACTCACCTGTCCCATCCTCACACATCATACCTGTACACACACTGACTCACCTGTCCCAGGCTCACACATTATACCTGTACACACACACCGACTCACCTGTCCCAGCCTCACACATCATACCTGTACACACACACTCACACACTGACTCACCTGTCACAGCCTCACATATCATACCTATACACACACACACTGACTTACCTGTCCCAGACTCACACATCATACCTGTACACACACACACCGACTCACCTGTCCCATCCTCACACATCATACCTGTACACACACTGACTCACCTGTCCCAGGCTCACACATTATACCTGTACACACACACCGACTCACCTGTCCCAGCCTCACACATCATACCTGTACACACACACTCACACACTGACTCACCTGTCACAGCCTCACATATCATACCTATACACACACACACTGACTTACCTGTCCCAGCCTTACACATCATACCTGCATACACACCATACACACCTACTCACCTGTCACATCAAACCTGTACACACACAACTCACCTGCCCCCCCCCCCCGTTGCTATGTTATGCAGTGCAATAGATGCAGAATGATTGCACCATCAGATCCACCTGTTAAATCCTGCAGGTTATAGAACAATCCAACCTGTTCTCCTGCCAGGTATGAGGAGCTGTCCTTTCAGCACCACACACTGACTCACCTGTCCCAGCCTCACACATCATACCTGTACATACACACACTGACTCACCTGTCACATCATATCTGTACATACACCAACTCACCTGTTCCAGCCTCACACATCACACCTGTACACACACCGACTCACCTGTCCCCCCAGTTGCTATTTGATGCAGTGCAATAGATGTAGAATGATTGCACCATCAGATCCACCTGTGATATCCTACAGGTTATAGAACAATACGATCTGTTCTCCTGCCAGGTATGAGGAGCTGTCCTTTCAGCACCACACACTGACTCACCTGTCCCAGCCTCACACATCATACCTGTACACACCGACTCACCTGTCCCAGCCTCACACATCATACCTGTACATACACACACTGACTCACCTGTCACATCATATCTGTACACACACCGACTCACCAGTCACATCTTACCTGTACACACACCGACTCACCAGTCACATCATACCTGTACACACACAGACTCACCTGTCACATCATACCTGTACACACACAGACTCACCTGTTCCAGCCTCACACATCACACCTGTACACACACCGACTCACCTGTCCCCCCAGTTGCTATTTGATGCGGTGCAATAGATGTAGAATGATTGCACCATCAGATCCACCTGTGATATCCTACATAGAACAATACGATCTGTTCTCCTGCCAGGTATGAGGAGCTGTCCTTTCAGCACCACACACTGACTCACCTGTCCCAGCCTCACACATCACACCTGTACACACACATAATGACTCACCTGTCCCAGGGTCACACATCACACCTGTACACACACTGACCTCCTGTCCCAGCCTCACACATTACTCCTGTACACACACCGACTCCCCTGTCCCCCCCGGTTGCTATTTGATGCAGTGCAATAGATGTAGAATGATTGCACTATCAGATCCACCTGTGATATTCTGCAGGTTATAGAACAATCCGACCCGTTCTCCTGCCAGGTATGAAGAGCTGTCCTTTCAGCACCACACACCGACTCACCTGTCCCAGCCTCACACATCATACCTGTAAATCCTCCAGCGGTGCATCTCATTGCTCACTGGTTCAACAGGCTGTGTCACTCAGGAACCCATAGAAAGCCATGCGGCGGCTCTGTGCACTCTGTGGCTTAGATGGTAATGCAGAGGAGAGGTCTGAGGCACACAATGGGCCAGATTCAGGTAGAGTTACTCTGCAGTATCAGTGATACTCCAGCCTAACTGTCACTTTAAGCCGGCGTTTCTGTAACCAGAAAACAAGAAACTCCGGGTTGGTGTTCCGATGCGATCGGCGCAATTGAATTTCGCCATCGCATCGCAACTTTAATTTAAAAATGGCGCCGGGGGCGTTCCCGCTGATTTACGCTGAAAAAATATGTTAATCAGCGGGAATCGTCAATTCACGATCGTATTCGGGCGCGACGCAGTGACTTTCCGACGTTTCCGTAAGCGATACGCGGCGTAAAGATAAAGCAGCCCCCTAGTGGAATATCCTATGTTAAGTATAGGCGTCGTCATCGCATCAGAAAAAAAAAAAATCGCGTCGCTTGCGTAAAACTTTCATGAATGGGGATGTGACGTCATTGACGTTCACTGACAGAATTTGGAGCATGCGCACTGGGATGCATTGACACTCGACGCATGCGCAGTACGCTCGCCGTGGGATCGCGCTTAGTTTAAATAATACACGCCCCGTACCCGCCCAATTTGAATTCGCTGGCTCATTTGCGATGCGCTGCCGCAACTTTAGGAGCAAGTGCTTCATGAATAACAGCACTTGCTCCTAAAATTTCGGCAGCGTAACGTCAATGAGAAGCGTTACTCCAGAGCAAAGATGCTCCCATCTACCTGAATCTGGCCCATAGACCGCAGCGGCGTCTGGCATCACCGGAAGTGTTGCAACGCCGTTTCTGATCCTGCACCCTGTCAGTGGAATGGACAGGCACGCTCCTTTGTCAAGCTCAATAAAGGAGAACGCCTGTCCTTTACACTAATAGTTCCAGTGACGTCAGAAGCCACTGCGGTCCACGAGTGCCTCAGACCTCTCCTCTGTATTACCATCTAAGCCACAGAGGGCACAGAGCCGGTGGACGGATTTCCATGGGTTCCTGGGTGGCCAGCGATCAAGGAGATGCACCGCTGCAGGATTTTCCTCATGCCGATCGTTTTTTTATATTCCTTTAAATTTGGTGTCGGGGGGTGGTGGTGGTATATAGTATGCCTGTGAAGTAGAGCATGTTTCCCGTGATTAGAACTGTCCCTGCACAGGGTGTCCTTTCTGAAGGAAAAAAAGTAATTCCTGTGAAGTAGAGCATGTTTCCCGTGAAAAGTACTGTCGTGGCCAATGCACAGGGTGTCCTTTCTGAACCGCCGGCCCCCGGAACAACACGGAGGAAAGTCACCGACAAGTAAAATTCAAAAACTCGTGGCTACAATGAACCGCCGGCGTAGGGGTCCCCCAACATTCAACCACCAGTCACCCTTCAGGACCGGCACGGACAAAAGGAGGAATAAAAATTCCGTAGGGGTCCCCCCAAATTCAACCACCAGGCCCTTCAGGACCGGCACGGACACCAAGGAGGAATCCTGTGTCAAACTCAACAAAACAAATTACTCCCCCCAAACATCCACACCAGACCCTCCATCCGAGCACTGAACCCGGCAGGCCTCAGGAAAAAGGGGGGGGGCGAAAAAGCCCCCCCTCCGTCCCGAACCGCACCAGGCCACACCATGGGGAGAGCGCCCGGGGGGCCCGCGACCCCCCCCAAAGCACCACGTCCCCATGCCGACGAGGGATAAGGGCCCCATACCCACAACCCCCGTCCAGCATCTGCGGGGGGCCCATCGGAATCCGGATGCAGATCATTTTTTAGCCTCAATGTGAGTGTTTTTATTTATTGTACCATAACGTTTCTACAGATCATACTTAGAAGGCGCCTCTTTCTTTACCCTTTTTCCCTTATGGATTGGGGGGCCGCGGGCATTTTATTTTTTCAGCTGTCAGTGGGGAAGCCAGGTGAGCAGTGGCGTAACCAGAGTTATGGGCGCCAGGGGCAGAATTTTTTTTTTTCCCGCCCCCCCCCCCTTTTATAAACATGATATCAGGGCTGCAATGTGGAGCTCCCTATTAAGCTATGGACCAGGCCGGTTATAGTCGGGGCAGCCAGCGGAGAGGTTGAGGGCAGAATCGCCTCTGCGGCAAAGAGCCGGTGCCTGAGTCTACCCCCCCCCCCCCCGAGCACCAGCAAGCCAACACTCTACTCCAGCAGAGTCCCAGACTCAACCTGTCCCAATGCATACCCTGCCACTGCTAAACCATTCTCCCCCACCGGCATCACATCCCAGCGACACTTACTTGCTTGGCTCTAGCGGGGGTCCCTGCAGGCGCCGCCAGACTGCAGAGGTGGGGAGGCTGCAGCAGGAGGAACTGCGACGGTCGCCATCTTGGAGCCTCCGCCGCGCGCGCCGGTGTTATGCCAAACAGGGCATCCCCTGCATCCTTCCAGGCATGGCCGTGCTGGGGGGGGGGGGGGTGTGCGCTCAGTGGTGGAGCCGCTCACTTACATACTATCAGCAGAGCTGCCAGTCACCGGCGCCCCCCTAAGCTCAGCGCCCGGGGCAGACACACCCCATGCCCCCCGGTTGTTACACCACTGCGGATGAGTGTTGTTACGGATACGGCAGCCGTCTTACCGGCCCTGTTCCTTAACGATGTCACACAGACAATTTGAATGTTCGGGGAGAACAACCGAACGGGCAAAGTTGGGCCAAACTTTTGCTCGGCCCCCAACCGTTCGCCCCCAACACTAGTTGCCATGTCTTGCTGCATTTTGCGCCTTTTTTACCGGTCTCACTGCGGAATCCAGACACGGCTTTTAGCTCTCATATATTTTTAATGAATACCATACTTGCACTGAAGCCTTTAGAGAGCCGGAATCAACGACATCCAGTGTCAGCAATGTTCTGAGCGGATCCTCTGATACAACCACACATAGAGATGCTTAGGAGCGCGGTCCCTGGAAATATAGAAAAAAAAAAAAAGTGCTGATGCGACACATTGTGGGAAGCGTCTGGCGCCCCAAATCATATCCTACGCCATGAGCTAAAAATGAGCTGAAGGCAGCTAAGGCTGAAATATGCGCGGGGGGGGGGGGGGGGGGGGGGGGGCCCAGCCAGCTCGCCAGAGCCACGGACGGCTCAAGCCTATCTCTCGTTTCTCCTTCTTCCGGAATATTCTGTTTTTGTTGGAAGCCGGGCGCGGCGCTCCTGCCAGATACATCCATTTCATCAACTGCTTTTGACCACAGCGAGAGAACAGCGGGGATGTGCAGATGTGAGCGAGGAAAAGAAAAGCTCATCCATAAGCCGTTCTCCCAAGGCCCACGTTAATGTGTCTCGTGTATCCATATCTATGGAGGGGCCGCTGTGCCGAGGCTTTGAAACTTGTTATTCAATATCGTCCTCGGGAGGGACAAAGCCCCCCGGGGGGGGGGGGGCAATAGGAAACCCTTGTGATTGGGTTTGCTTTATATTAATTAGGATCTGCACTCTTTGTGATGAAACAAAATGGCGCCTCTCGGGGGCAAGCGAGGAATCTGCAACATGCCGGGATTGTATCCTTGTTTTTCCACGTTTTTGATACTTTATGCCAGTGGTCTCCAAACTGTGGCCCTTTGCTTGCTTTTATCTGGCCCTTGGGGGAGTATTTTATAGACTGATGCCAACGAAGGGGCTCAGTTCCTTCAAATGACACCAACAATGAGGCCCAATAATACCAATAATGTGGGACACTTCCTTCGAATGACACCAACAATGAGGCCCACTGACACCAACGATCGGGCACTATTCCTCCAATGACACCAACAATGGGGCACAGTTCCTCCCAATGACACCAAAGATCGGGCACTATTTCTCCCAATGACACCAACATGGGGGCCCAATCATACCAATAACGGGGGGGACCATTCCTTCAAATGACACCAACAATAAGGGCCCACTGACACCAATGATCGGGCACTATTTCTCCCAATGACACCAACAATGGGGCCCAATTATACCAATGATGGGGGGGACCATTCCTTCGAATGACACCAACAATGAGGCCAACTGACACCAGTGATCGGGCACTATTCCTCCCAATGACACCAACAATGGGGCTAAATCATACCAATGATGGGGGGGACCATTTCTTCGAATGACACCAACAATGAGGCCACTGACACCAATGATGGGACACTATTCCTCCCAATGACACCAATGATCGGGCACTATTCCTCCAATGACACCAACAATAGGGCACAGTTCCTCCCAATGACACCAAAGATCGGGCACTATTTCTCCCAATGACACCAACAATGGGGCCCAATCATACCAATGACGGGGGGGACCATTCCTTCAAATGACACCAAAAATGAGACCCACTGACTCAAATGATCGGGCACTATTCCTCCCAATGACACCAACAATGGGGCCAAATCATACCAATGATGGGGGGACCATTCCTTTGAATGACACCAATAATGAGGCCCACTGACACCAACGATCGGGCACTATTCCTCCCAATGACACCAACAATGGGGCCAAATCATACCAATGATGGGGGGGACCATTCCTTCGAATGACACCAACAATGAGGTCCACTGACACCAACGATCGGGCACTATTCCTACCAATGACAAAAAATGATCGGGCACTATTCCTCCCAATGACACCAACAATGGGAGATAGTTCCTCCCAATGACACCAAAGATCGGGCACTATTTCTCCCAATTACACCAACAATGGGGCCCAATAATACCAATGATGGGGGGACCATTCCTTCGAATGACACCAACAATGAGGCCCACTGACACCAATGATCAGGCACTATTCTTCCCAATGACACCAACAATGGGGCCAAATCATACCAATGATGGGGGGACCATTCCTTCGAATGACACCAACAATGAGGCCCACTGACACCAACGATCGGGCACTACTTTTCCCAATGACACCAACAATGGGGCCAAATCATACCAATGATGGGGGGACCATTCCTCCGAATGACACCAACAATGAGGCCCACTGACACCAACGATCGGGCACTATTCCTCCCAATGACACCAACAATGGGGCCAAATCATACCAATGATGGGGGGACCGTTCCTCCGAATGACACCAACAATGAGGCCCACTGACACCAACGATCGGGCACTATTCCTCCCAATGACACCAACAATGGGGCCAAATCATACCAATGATGGGGGGACCATTCCTCCGAATGACATCAACAATGAGGCCCGCTGACACCAATGATCGGGCAATATTCCTCCCAATGACACCAACAATGGGACACAGTTCCTCCCAAAGCCGGGCACCCCTTCCATAGACTCCCATGTTAAACGTCAGTCTAGTCATGGGCACAGTGAGGCATGGACACAGTGAGGAATGGACACAGTGAGGCATGGGCACAGTGAGGCATGGGCACAGTGAGGCATGGACACAGTGAGGCATACACATGGACCCAGTGAGGCAAAGTGTGGCACAGTGAGGCATGCAGATGGACACCCTAGGCTTATACTCGAGTCAATAATTTTTCCCATTTTTTTGTGGTAAAATTAGGCGCTTCGTCTTATACTCGAGTATATACGATATATACATAAATATATATAAAAAATATAATTATAAAAAATGCAAAATAGAATAAAAAGTGATTTTTTTTTTAAATGACATCATATCCCGATGGTGTTCTCCCAAAATGCACCTAGGGACAATAGGCATAGCAATTTAAAATAAACAATATCAATAAAACACAATCATGCCTTGTCAATAAAGACATTGATCGACATTTAAGCCAAGTGGCCTTAGGCATCTGATTTTTTTTATATCCAGCTCATTTCTAACTTAGAAATTACACGTCTTTAAACTTCTTTACCGGTCGGGTGGAGACTTTTGGGCCAGATTCACGAACACTTGCGCTGGAGTATTTGGATATGCGCCGCGTAACTGTGATGATGCGCCGTCGTTTCTATGTGCCCGTACCCACCAAACTAGATGCGCCCAATAACGGGTCATTTGCGACCGGCGGAACGTTCCGACGCCAGAGTATCGTCAGCGTTTATTTTCGCTGGGCGCATCAGTCGCGCCCATTGATTTCCCCTGCAAATATGCAAATGAGGGAGATTTCCCAATTCGCGAACGGATTAGCACCATACGCTGGCTACATGCGCCGCGCGTATCTGGTCCGTCCGGCGCAAAGTTATTCCTACAAAAGGCTGCTTTATCTTTACTCCAGGCGGTCACAGGTCAGCAGGAGAGCAGCTACAGCAGCGTTACCGACGATAGGAGCTTGCTGAACAACAACACTTGCAAGGACAACACCTCTGTGTGCCAACATGCCAGGGGCAATTGTGGTCCTAGAACTACTGATGGGTCCCCCGGAACCAAGAAGGCGGCCACGTGAGAGGATATACCGCACACGTATGAACCTCTTTGGCATGGGGGATGAGGAGGTGTATCGCCTCTTCAGATTCAGCCCTGATGCAATACTTGAACTAACCACAACCCTGCAGGATGACATCACCAGCAAGACACGCCCCTCACAAGCAGTGCAGCCACTGGTGAAGGTCCTGGCAACACTCCATTTCCTTGCAAGTGGATCATTCCAGCGTACAAGTGGAGTGGTGGCTGGGATGTCACAGTCCTCCGTGAGCAGATGTGTGCACCAGGTTGTCCCTGCAATCCTCAGACGCATGTCCAACCAGTTCATCAGACCCACCACTGAGGAGCTGCGGCAGAAGGCAATGACAGATTTCTACAGCATTGCCAGATTCCCTCGCACTGTGGGGGCCATTGATTGCACACATGTGGCCCTACAGCCCCCCAGTGCCACAGAGCACATATACCGCAATCGGAAGCATTGGCATTCCATCAACGTACAGGTGATAGCCGATGCCCAACGCCTCATATGGCACGTCCGTGCCAAACACCCCGGGTCCAGCCATGACAGCTACATATACAATCAGAGCCCCATCCCAGCAGAATTTAACCAGAACATATATGGGGACAGCTGGCTGGTTGGTGAGTGACATGGGAGTCAGGCATGACTATCCCCTCCCGTGATGCACAACAGAAATCGCACATGCATGACTAACATTATCCTGTCTTTTCCCTTACAGGTGACTCTGCATATGCACTGGGACCCCATCTAATGACTCCTTTCCGGAACCCCCAAACCAGAGGAGAGAGAAAATACAATGAAGCACACATCAAAACCCGTGCAGTGGTGGAGCAAACATTTGGGCTCCTGAAGTCCCGTTTCCGATGCCTGGATAAGTCTGGGGGGGCCCTATTGTATTCCCCTACCTTTGTGTGTCAGATCATGGGTGCATGTTGTATTCTGCACAACTTTGCTATGAGAAAAGGCCTGCAGATTGACATACGTGATGACCTGACCCCCGACCCACACAGTCCCCCCCTGCCAGAGGACACCCAGTCTGCTGATGGAAGAGCAGTCAGGAGGGTCCTCGCCGTAGGCATCTTTGGACACTAAACCAAAACATTAATAACACAGACAATGCACGCATGCACACCACTGATGTCCCTAGATCACACACACCACATGCACATCGCATTGGATTAGCCCAAGTCCAGCATGTAGGAGTTGGGAGCAGTAACGCCAGCGTCAAGGCCCCAATGATGTCACTGTCCATTCACACACCTTTCACACGTCATTCATACAGCCGTGGGGTTAACTTCACCACCACGGCCGAGGGTGACACCCCTTACTTTCAGGAGTGCCACCCCCTCACATTCACACACCATTCACACTGTCCCCTGCACTCCTGACCGTGTGCAGTACAAAAAGAAATTAAAAATATCATATCCTGATAAATAAAATAAACAAAATCTCATAACCTGAGAAAAAGAAAAAATAAACTCATGACCTGAGTATGTCCAAACCAAAAATATAAAACAAGAAAAAAAAAAAGGGCTTCTTCTGGGGGCCCCTCTCTGGCTCCTCAGCTGCCTGGATGGAGTGGGTGGGGGTGGGGGGGCATCTGGAGGTGGCTGATCCCCAGGTGGGCCACTCCTGGCAGGTGTGGCCTGCATGCCCTCCAAGGCCCTGGCTATCCGTCCAAGGTAGAAGTTCGTCTGGGCCTGCATCCGGAGCTGACGGGTGACCTGATAATGCTGGGCCCGCCGACTCAGCCTCCCCTGGTCCCGGATGGCAGCACTGTTCCCATGGATGGCAGCAGTGTTGGCCTGGACGGCTGCAGTAAGGTGCCGAATATCCCCCTGCACCTCCCCCAAAGTGGTGACCACTGCAGCGCAGTTGCAGCTTACATCCTGCACTGCGTTGCTGAGGTTGGCAACGGAGCCCAGGCTGTCAGACACTTTCTGTAAGTGCCCAACTATGGCCCCCATCTGTTCCGTCTGCCTGGCGTGATCCCTCGCCAACTGGTCCTGGACACCATCAGACACCCCCTGGTCTTCTGGGTCGCCTTCCTGGGGCCAGAAGATGGTTGTCCTCGGGGGGAAGGAGTCGCCCTTGAGGGGCTTCCAAGGATGGGGGAGGGGACGACAGACGGCCCAGGAGAAGGGGAGGAGACAGACAAAACTAAGGTAAAGTCCTGCTCTGCCACAGCAGGATCCTCCACAACCACCTCGGCAGGTGTGGTGTGGCCACTCTCCTCCTCCACAACCTCTTCACCACCCAGTGGCTCGGGCACACGATGGCGTGGGGGGGATGGGGTGGAATGCACGCTGACAGATGATGGCCCAGCTCCGTCATCTGTGGATGACACAAAGCAGACACATGTTGGTGGTCCCACACACTTGGCACATGTACCCTCCCCCCCCCAAATGCAAAACAACAAATAGGGGATTATAAAACACTTACCTGTCCTTGAGCCTTCCTCCACGGAGTCATAGCCTGCGACCCCCTCCACCTGCTCCCTCTCCAGGCAGCGAGCAACCACCTCCTCCTCTGCGGTTAGGGTGACAGGACATGGGGGACCACCACCTGTGCCCCTCTCATACCTCCTGATGGAGGCCACCTTGTCCCTCACCTTGCGCCGCAGATCATTAATTTTTTTTTGTATGTCCCCAGCAGTCCGGGTGGAGTAGCCCAGGACATTCACCCTGGCAGCAATGGACTCCAGGATGCCCTGCTTCCTCTCCCGGCTGGTCTTCCGGCTTTTTTTGCCATGGAGAAAAGCATTATCAGTCTCCATTGCCGAAATGATGAGCGAGACCTCCTGGGCATTAAAATTCAGGTTCCTCCTCTCCCTGGGGGTAGCGGGAGCAGCCATCACCAAACAAAAGTATCTTCCCTGGGGTGGGGGGAAGCGGAAATACTTTTGCGCCGGAATGGCGTTTCCGCCAGCGCTTTTAAGCGCCCAGCGGAACGCATTGCGCTGACGTTTCCCAGGAAGTGGTGCCGACGGAAGTTGTGAGCATGCGCACAAGGGGGCGAGTGGAGCCGCACTCACTGCGCATGCTCCGTGGATGATGCGCTGAACGTAAGCCTCTGCGCTGGGCTCCGCCCATCATTTACATATGATCACACCCACTTCCACTTGCGTCGGGTTACGCCAGCGCATTATCGTTACTCTGGCGCAAGTTTACGCGCAACTGCTATGTGAATTACAGGACTTGCGCTGAAAGGGTCTTCAGAGTAACGTAAATGAGAAGCGTTACTCCAGAGGAAAGATACTCTCATCTACCTGAATCTGGCCCTTTATATTTAATGTAATAAAAATGTAACTCTGCGCAGCTTATTTAGTTACGATGTTGTTCCATAGCTTGTTTGTTAACCAGGCCCGTTTTACAAAACCGCAGACTTTCACAACGCGCGGAAAAAGTTCTTCTCTTTAGAAAAGTCAATTCACGTTCTTTCATTTCCATCAAGAAAAAAAAAAGAAGAAATCTCTTGGATACAATGTATAATTTTCCATCAGCCCGGCAGGAATGTAATGGCTGCATCTGTATAGTAAAGGTCTAGTACAGAGGTTCCCTCCATGTTAATGTTCCGTGACCCCTGTCATGCCTGCGGGGAACATTCCCAACAGACGTACAATGGATGTATTTAGTGGCGGGGCTCAGACGCAGGAGATCAAGCCCTAGACTATTTGTGAGCTCCTATGGGGGTCTCCACTCCCAACTCCACAGATTTCTTATGTTGTCCCTTCCTGTGAGCAGGACGGGGAATTGGAAATGGCTGAATGAACTTTTCTAAAGCTACATGGGCGAACCGGCATAGAGACCCCCGTAATCTACTTCAGGGGTCTCCAAACTCTTCACTATGGAGGGCCGCCTGTCATATTTCCAAAAAATATTTGTGGGCTGAAAAAAGAAAAAAGTTTGATGAATAAATGAAGAACAATGAATAATAAATGTATCAATACGTTTTACGTGGATCTTTTCAGAACTCTTTGGCGTCCCCATCGAAATACCCCTCACATCAAGGTACCCTGAAGAGTTTCTCTTACATCAGAGTTCCCCCTTACAACACAGTCACCCCTTTCATCAGTGCCCCCATCAGAGTTTCCCCTAACATCAGAGTCCTCCCTTACATCAAGGTCCCCTTAAGAGTTTCTCTTTCATGAAATTCCTCCCTTACATCAGTATCCCCATCAGAGTTTTCCCTTATATCATGGTCCCCATCAGAGGTCTTATTTAAGGGGGACTCTAATGGAGACCCTAATGTAAGGGGCAACTCTGATGGGGACACTGTTGTAAGGGAAACTCATAGGGGGACCCTGTTGTAGGGGGTAATCTGATGAGGACTCTGATGTCAGGGGACACTGTTTAAGACCATAATGTAAGGCTCCCTGATAGGGAGCCTGATGTAAGGGGCACTCTGATGTTAGGGAGGACTCTGATGTAAGAGGGATTCTTATGTAAGTGGGACTCTTATGTCAGGGGGACTGATGGGGACTCTCGTATGTTCGGGGGACTTTGATGGGGACCCAGATATAAGAGGGGAATCTGATGTAAGGGAGACTGTGATGGGGACTCTTATGTTAGGGGGACTTTGATGTACAGATCTATAACCAGTACCATGGGCAGATCTATAACCAGTACCATGGGCAGAACTATAACCAGTACCATGGGCAGATCTATTACCAGTACCATGGGCAGATCTATAACCAGTACCATGGGCAGATCGATAACCAGTACCATGGGCAGATCTATAACCAGTACCATGGGCAGATCTATAACCAGTACCATGGGCAGATCTATAACCAGTACCATGGGCAGATCTATAACCAGTACCATGGGCAGATCTATAACCAGTACCATGGGCAGATCTATAACCAGTACCATGGGCAGATCTATTACCAGTACCATGGGCAGACCTATAACCAGTACCATGGGCAGATCTATTACCAGTACCATAGGCAGATCTATAACCAGTACCATGGGCAGATCTATAACCAGTACCATGGGCAGATCTATAACCAGTACCAAGGGCAGATCTATAACCAGTACCAAGGGCAGATCTATAACCAGTACCATGGGCAGATCGATAACCAGTACCATGGGCAGATCTATAACCAGTACCATAGGGCAGATCTATTACCAGTACCATGGGCAGATCGATAACCAGTACCATGGGCAGATCTATAACCAGTACCATAGGCAGATCTATAACCAGTACCATGGGCAGATCTATTACCAGTACCATGGGCAGACCTATAACCAGTACCATGGGCAGATCTATTACCAGTACCATAGGCAGATCTATAACCAGTACCATGGGCAGATCTATTACCAGTACCATGGGCAGACCTATAACCAGTACCATGGGCAGATCTATTACCAGTACCATGGGCAGATCGATAACCAGTACCATGGGCAGATCTATAACCAGTACCAAAGGCAGATCTAAAACCAGTACCAAAGGCAGATCTATAACCAGTACCAAAGGCAGATCTAAAACCAGTACCAAAGGCAGATCTAAAACCAGTACCAAAGGCAGATCTAAAACCAGTACCATGGGAAGAGCTATAACCAATACCATGGGCTGATCAATGACCAGAACCATTGGCAGATCCATAACCAGTACCATAGGGGGATCTACAACCAGTACCATGGGCAGATCTATAACTAGTACTATGATGGGTAGACAGCTTCTGAACCTTCTCTGTGGATATAAAAAATCACTTTCCTTCCCCCGCTCGCCTCCATGTAGATCTCTATCACTTCTGCACACATTACTTTTATTATTTACCATTTCCAGATAAAATGACTCGTTGATTTTCATGCGGCATTACGAGGAATCCGTTCCTTAGTCAGAAATGCAGAATATCGCAAGGCAGGCAGACACCGCCCTGCGGAAGATCTCCATAGACGATCACATTAGGAAGAGGCGTGGAATTTGTGTTTTGATAGGAAGGAGTTAAACTATTCCGAGGTTTGAGGGGCCGATACAGCTGGAGGAATCACTGCGGCGGGCTTGGGAAACGCCTGGGCCTGTTTTGCTTGGATGACTTTGGGTACAAATCAAGCCATGAGGTCAGAGTGACATACTGACCAAAAAAACATTTATTTTCCCGATCAGGAATTCTTGTCCTGTTTGCTGAATCCGAACTCTCCCACCCAGCAAGCGCAAAAGTGGGCGTAGGCTGCGAAATCCTGGCAATGCCAGCCAAGAGGTGCCAACCCACCCACCACTCCATCCATGGTCAGGGCTGGACTGGGACAAATATTTGGCCCTGGACTTCATTCAGACTGGCCCACTTTGACAGGTCTCTCCCATGGCGGCCGGACAACTCCTGCATCCCCCCCCCCCCCTGGACACCCAAGCCCCCTCTCCCCCTTCACTAGCCACTAGTCGTTCTCATACCTCCCAACCGTCCCGCCAAAAGTCCCGACTCCGCGGCCCCCCCGATGCGCGGTAAAACCATCAATACCCCCCCACTCAACAACTGCGAGCCGTGAACCCCCCCCCCCCCGCTCAACAACTTTGATCTGCGCAACCCCCCCTCCCCCACTCAACAACTCCGATCTCCGTGGAACCCCCCCCCCCGCCTGCTCAACTACTCCGATCCTTGGACCCCCCCCTCCGCTCAACAACTTTGATCCATGGGGACCCCCCCCCCCCCCACTCAACAACTCCGATCCGGCGGGAACCCCCCGCTCAACAACTTTGTTGGAAGGTATGCTCATTTGTCCCTCAGGCGGCGTACACACGACCGAGGTCGTGTGTACGCTCTCGGCAAGCATCCCGTCGGGAATGCCGTCGAGCAGAAATAAAGAGCATGTTCTCTATTTGCTCGACGGCCCGCCTGGATGAATGGCTGGTTGCCATTCCCGACGGGCGGGTCGCCGAATCTGACGGCCGGCAGAGAACCTCGACGGGCGGAACGATGTGTTCTGCCCGTCGAGGTTCTCTGCCGTGTGTACGCGGCTTCATTCTGAAGGTGAAAAGTTGGGAGGTATGCGTCCTACTTTATTACAGTAGAACGGCTGGTACTGGTACTCTTATAGGCAGTACCAGTGGGGAAGCTAGACATTATTTCACCCGGGGGAAAGAATCAGTCCCCCCCCCCCTTAGGGGACAAGATTAGGTAGAAGTGAGAAACTCCCAGGCCATAGCTGTTGAGTCTGCTGTTTGTCCTGTCCCCCATGCTCCTCTGTCATCCCCCTGCTCCTCTGGTCATCCCCCTGCTTCTCTGTTCCCCCCAGGTGAGCTCTGCGGGGAGGGGGAGGAGGTGGGCGCTGCAGGAAGGGAGAGACAGAGGAGCGGAGGGGGGGCGGCAGTTCGCTGTCACTGAAGCTGGTCCACTGAGCCATCGGCCCACCGGGAAACTCCCTGTAGTCCCATTGGCCAGTCCATCCCTGTCCATGGTGTCCATGCATCATTCCACTCGGTGACATGGGTGACTCCTTGGTGCCACATAAACGCTTTCTTCCATATTGTCTGTATAGCCGCGTACACATCGTTCCGCCCGTCGAGGTTCTCTGCCGGCCGTCGAAATCGGCGACCCGCCCGTCGGGAATGGCAACCAGCCAGTATCGTATCGGTCCCGATACGATACTGGTATCGGTATCCGGACAACCCTAACTGTAACCATCAACTGTTGTCAGTGTTGCCAGTGTGCCCCATCAATTGCTGCCAGTGTGATGCTGGTATACTCATCAATTGCCATTAGTGTGCTGCCAGTGTGCCCATCAATTGCGGCCAGTGTGCCTATCAAATGCCATCAGTGTGCTGCCAGTTTGCCCCATCAAATTCTGCCAGTGTGCTGCCAGTTTGCCCCCATCAAATGCCACCAGTGTGCTGCCAGTGTGCCCATCAATTGCCACCAGTGTGCCTATCAAATGCCGTCAGTGTGCTGCCAGTTTGCCCCATCAATTGCTGCCAGTGTGCTGCCAGTTTGTCCCATCAAATGCCGCCAGTGTGCTGCCAGTGTGCCCATCAATTGCTATTTAATCACGTCAGTGTGCCCCATCAAATGCCGCCAGTGTGCCCCATCAAATGCCGCCAGCTTTCCCCATCAAATGCCGCCAGTGTGCTGCCAGTTTGCCCCATCAAATGCCGCCAGTGTGCTGCCAGTGTGCCCATCAATTGCTGCCAGTGTGCCTTATTAAATGCCACCAGTGTGCCCCATCAAATGCCGCCAGTGTGCCCCATCAAATGCCGCCAGTGTGCCCCATCAAATGCCACCAGTGTGCTGCGAGTGTGCCCCATCAAATACTGCCAGTGCGCTGCCAGTGTGCCCTATTAAATGCCACCAGTGTGTCCTATCAAATGCTGCCAGTTTGCCCCATCAAATGCCGCCAGTGTGCTGCCAGTTTGCCCCATCAAATTCCGCCAGTGTGCTGCCAGTGTGCCCATCAATTGCTGCCAGTTTGCCCCATCAAACGCCGCCAGTGTGCTGCCAGTGTGCCCTTCAATTGCTGCCAGTGTGCCCTATTAAATGCCACCAGTGTGCCCCATCAAATGTCGCCAGTGTGCCCCATCAAATGCTGCCAGTGTGCTGCCAGTGTGCCCTATTAAATGCCACCAGTGTGTCCCATCAAATGCTGCCAGTTTGCCCCATCAAATGCCGCCAGTGTTCTGCCAGTGTGCCCTATTAAATGTCACCAGTGTGTCCCATCAAATGCTGCCAGTTTGCCCCATCAAATGCCACCAGTGTGCCGCATCAAATGCCGCCAGTGTGCTGCCAGTTTGCCCCATCAAATTCCGCCAGTGTGCTGCCAGTTTGCCCCATCAAATTCCGCCAGTGTGCTGCCAGTTTGCCCCATCAAATTCCGCCAGTGTGCTGCCAGTTTGCCCCATCAAATTCCGCCAGTGTGCCCATCAATTGCTGCCAGTTTGGCCTATTAAATGCCACCAGTGTGCCCCATCAAATGTCGCCAGTGTGCCCCATCAAATGCTGCCAGTGTGCTGCCAGTTTGCCCCATCAAATGCTGCCAGAATTATACAGAGATGCCACCATTGATAAGAACAATGTCTTGTCATCGGTGACTCTCCTCAATATTGTCCTCTCTGTAGCCTTCTGTGAATGTCGGACATCCTGCACCCTCCTTCATCAGGAACTCAATGACGGCACTTTGCTTCTGCTTGGAATCCATTATTTACCTGCAATGAAAAAGAAGGAAGGGTCACTATAGATCAGGGGTCCTTAAACTTTCTAAATGGGCCAGTTTATTGTCCTTCAGACTTTAGGGGGGGGAAGGGGGGGCTTGACTGTGTCCAACGGGAGGGGAAGTTTTTCTGGCATCAGTGGGAGTAAACATCACCAAGTTTGGAATTAGGGGGAGGAATAGTGCCCCATCATTGGTGACGATTGGTGACCCTATCAAGCGGGCAGCGCTACCCTCTGGGCGACGGGTGGCGACTTCTCGTGTGTCTGCTCACGGTGACCGTGCATCTCTCTTTCCTCCTCCTCTGAGGCGGCCAATAGGATCACCTGTCCTTTCAGCCAATCAGGTGACGGGTTTTAGGACCTACTTCCTGATTGGCTGGGAAGAGGATCAGTGTGACAATAGTGAACATTCATTCGCTATTCTCACACAACTGGGGGTGGGCTCAGGGCGCAGTGCTCTGCGCCCCAAGCTAACCCTTTTTTGAAGCCTATTAGAGTTTCTGTCTCTAATCATGTGCTTAAAAATAAAAAACAAATCCCATTGGAATCCATGCGTCCGGCGCCCTGCGCGTAGATTGAATGAATGACTTGTATAGCGCAACGCATGCGAACTAAATCGCCTCTGGGCGCTTTTTCCAGCTTGGCTGGTGCGATAATTTTTACCCCGTAGGATCTTGACATGCTAGGGACACACAGTCATACACACATATATACATATATACTTATAGATTAGTGGGCTGGATGCATGGATGGGGGGGCTTACATGTGAATGATGGTTATTTACATGTAAACCCAGGGTCTGCAGGTGACTCATCCTGACACAACAATAGGGCAGAGCTGGGCAGCATTAGTAACAGAACTTCACACTGAGATATCAGGACACAGCACAGGACTAAAACTTCAAGGGGCAAGGGAATTTAAACTGGGATAGTTGTCAAGTATGAGGCAGCTGCTTTGGGCCCCACAACAATGACGGGGCCCCCTTTTGCCCTGCCTGTAGGGACACCAAATCACGAAAGACCTGTAAGCTCTTGTGTCGGGCACGTCACCCGTTGGTGATCCTTTGAGTGCCAAAGCCCAGAGATCTTCAAACTACGCCGTCTATTGCAGGAACTGCAAGTCCCACAAGACATTGCGAGACACAGACATGACTCCCAGGGATGAAGGCAGGGATGGGGCTTGTGTTCTCCTCACCAGCTGGAGGTCCAGTTTGGGCAGCCCTGCCATAGCCCATAAAAATCCCTTTTTTATAGTGGAATATCTTCATTAAAAGTCAAGAGCCTCCCTATGATAAAACATTTTATAGTCCCATAACCCTGAAATCCCTCGGAGCTCCAGACAGTCCTTCCTCGTCTCCTCGCCGCCGTGTCCTGGGACGGAGAGTATCCTTGTGTCCCGATAACAATGTACAATATGGTAATTGTTGTGCCGGGAGCTCAGAGAATCAGGCGGATCAATGAAGCCCTGTCTGTGGGTGACACGGAGGGCACCAGCCGCTTTGATTTCACGCTTTCCGCTTGTCACATGTGACCCCTACGAGACTTCATAGTGCCTGAGAATCCTGATTTCTGCTGACCCGGCCGCTACGCTTCCTAAACCCGCCCAAAATCCTTTGTTGTGACCGTTGTAGGACATACAGCTTTACGGTGCAGTTTTTCCTTCTGTTTTGTATTTCTTGGGTTTATGTCTCTCTTGTCTTCGTAAAACGCTTTGAGAAGCTCCCTTTAACCACTTGCTGGCCGCCGCACCCCGATATCCACATCGGCAGAACGGCACGGGCAGGCAAATGGGCGTACCTGTACGCCCCTTTAAATTTGCCGCCCAGCAGGCGCAGGCGCGCTGCTGCCTGCTTCGTAAGTGCGCCCGTGGGTCCCAGGAACTCGATTGTTTTCCCGGCCGGCCCGCGATTGCGGTCGGCAAAGGCAGAACAGGGGGGAAGCCTTTGTAACCAAGACATTCCCCTGTTCGGCCTAGTGACACGTCAGGGATCTACTGTTCCCTGTGATCGTGAGCGGTGATCGCTGACATGTCACTTGTAGCTCCTCCCCCTAGCAGTTAGAGTCACTCCCTAGGACACACTTAACCCCTTCACCGCCACCTAGTGGTTAACTCCTTCACTGCCAGTGTATTTTTTACCGTAATCAGTGCATTTTTATAGCAGGGATCGCCGTAAAAATGACAATGGTCCCAAAAATGTGTCAAAAGTGTGCGATGTGTCTGCCATAATGTCGCAGTCACGGTACAAATCGCTGATCGCTGCCATTACTAGTAAAAATAATAATAATAATAATAAAAATGCCATAAAACTATCCCCTATTTTGTAGACGCTATAACTTTTGCGCAAGCATAAAAAGAAATATGTAGAAGAATACATATCAGCCTGAACTGAGGAAAATGTTACTTTCAAAAAAAAAATTGGGATATTTATTACAGCAAATAATTTGTATAGCTCTATTTTTGTTTATAGCGCAAAAAGCGCAGAGGTGATCAAATACCACCAAAAGAAAGATCTATTTGTGGGGAAAATAAGGACGTCAATTTTGTTTGTTTTTTAATCTTTTCTCTCTATAATATCGAATCTTTTCTCTCATGTTAAATCTTTTCTCTGTAAAATAATCTTGGACTAATTGAGTTAGGGTTAGGCACATTCCATCGCAGGTTCTATAGACACAGATCACTAATGTCACCGTCATGTCCAATCTCCTATCTATATCCAACTGTTATCAAAACGAAACAAAAATAAAGCATTTTTTCTCTATGTCGAATCTTCATGTCTCTATAATGTTGAATCTTTTCTCTCTATAGCGAATCTTTTCTCTGTCGAATCTTCATGTGTCTACAATGTCGAATCGTCATGTCTGTAATGTCGAGTCTTTTCTCTCTATGTTGAATCTTCATGTCTCTATAATGTCGACTCTTTTCTCTCTATAATGTCGACTCTTTTCTCTCTATAATGTTGACTCTTTTCTCTCTATAACGAATCTTTTCTATGTCAAATCTTTTCTATGTCAAATTTTCATGTCTCTATAATGTCGAACCTTTTCTCTCTATAATGTCGAATCTTTTCTCTTGAATATCAAATCTTCAAGTCTCTGTAATGTCGAATCTTTTCTCTCTATGTCAAATAATCTCGGACTGATAGAATTAGGGTTAGGCACAATCCACCACAGATTCGATAGACACAGAATGCTATTGTCACTGTCATGTCGAATCTTCGATCTATATTCAACTGTTGTCGAAACTAAACTAAAATAAAGCATTTTTTCTCTATGTCGAATCTTCATGTCTCTATAATGTCGAATCTTCACGTCTCTATAATGTCGAATCTTTTCTCTCTATAATGTCGAATCTTTTCTCTCTATAATGTCGAATCTTTTCTCTATGTAAAATTTTCATTTCTCTATAATTTCGAATCTTTTCTCTCTATGTCAAATCTTCATGTGTCTATAACGTCAAATCTTTTCTCTCTATAATGTCGAATCTTTTCTCTCTATGTCAAATCTTTTCTATGTCGAATCTTTTCTCTCTATAAATGTCGAATCTTCATGTCTCTATAATGTCGAATCTTCATGTCTCTATAATGTCGAATCTTTTCTCTCTATAATGTCGAATCTTTTCTCTCTATAATGTCGAATCTTTTCTCTCTATAATGTCGAATCTTTTCTCTCTATAATGTCGAATCTTTTCTCTCTATAATGTCGAATCTTTTCTCTCTATAATGTTGAATCTTTTTTATCTATGTCGAATCTTTTCTATGTCAAATCTTTTCTATGTCGAATATTTTCTCGCTATAATGTCGATTCTTCATGTCTTTATAATGTCAAATCTTTTCTCTCGAGTATCGAATCTTCAAGTCTCTGTAATGTCGAATCTTTTCTCTCTATGTAGAATAATCTCGGACTAATAGAATTAGGTTAGGCACATTCCACCACAGATTCGATAGACACAGAACGCTATTGTCACTGTCATGTCGAATCTTCGATCTATATCAAACTGTTGTCGAAACTAAACTAAAATAAAGCATTTTTTCTCTATGTCAAATCTTCATGTCTCTATAATGTCAAATCTTTTCTCTCTATGACAAATCTTTTTTCTCTATATCAAATTCTTTTCTATGTCAAACCTTTTCTTTCCGTCGAATCTTCATGTGTCTACAATGTCGAATCTTCATGTCTCTATAATGTTGAATCTTTTCTCTCATGTCGAATCGTCAAGTCTGTAATGTCGAATCTTTTCTCTCTATGTTGAATCTTCATGTCTCTATAATGTCGACTCTTTTCTCTCTATAATGTTGACTCTTTTCTCTCTATAACAAATCTTTTCTATGTCAAATCTTTTCTCTCTATGTCAAATTTTCATCTCTCTATAATGTCGAATCTTCATGTGTCTATAATGTCGAACCTTTTCTCTCTATGTCGACTCTTTTCTCTCTATAATGTCGAATCTTTTCTCTCTATGTCGAATCTTCATATCTCTATAATGTCGAATCTTTTCTCTCGAATATCGAATCTTCAAGTCTCTGTAATGTCGAATCTTTTCTCTCTATGTCAAATAATCTCGGACTGATAGAATTAGGGTTAGGCACATTCCACCACAGATTCGATAGACACAGAACGCTATTGTCACCGTCATGTCGAATCTTCGATCTATATTCAACTGTAGTCGAAACTAAAATAAAGCATTTTTTCTCTATGTCGAATCTTCATGTCTCTATATTGTCGACTCTTTTCTCTCTATATGGAATCTTTTCTATGTCGAATCTTTTCTATGTCGAATATTTTCTATGTCGAATCCTTTCTCTATGTCGAATCTTTTCTCTCTATGTCTAATCTTCATGTCTCTATAATGTCGAATCTTCATGTCTCTATAATGTCAAATCTTTTCTCTCATGTTTAATTTTTTCTATGTCGAATCGTCATGTGTATAATGTCGAACCTTTTCTCTCTATGTCGACTCTTTTCTCTCTATGTCGAATCTTTATGTCTCTATAATGTCCAATATTTTCTCTCTATGTCGAATCTTCATGGGCCAGATTCTGAAAGAGGTTACGTCGGCGTATCCCGAGATATGCCACGTAACTTCTAGGATGCGCCGGCGTCTTTTTTCTGTATTTAGAAAGCAAGATACGCCAGAATTTTGCTTAGTAAAGTTTAGTAAAGTCTCTTACGCCGTCGTATCTTAGTTGCATATTTATGCTGGCCACTAGGTGGCGCTTCAGTCGTTTTACGCGTCGAATATGCAAATCAGCTAGATACGCCAATTCCTGAATGTACTATTACTACTACGTATTATTTTTACGTCGTTTGCGTAAGCGGAAGTCCGGCGTAAAGTTACCCCTGCGATATTTGGCGTACGTAATGTTAAGTATGGACGTCGGGACATTGTCG
The DNA here is from genome assembly GCA_029574335.1 of Rana kukunoris. Taxonomy (NCBI): domain Eukaryota; kingdom Metazoa; phylum Chordata; class Amphibia; order Anura; family Ranidae; genus Rana; species Rana kukunoris. The sequence goes on from JAJQKJ010000991.1 coordinate 100,024, forward strand.
AATTTTCCGTCGTTTCCGTCGTTTGCGTAAAACTTTCGCGAATAGGGCTTTGCGTAAGTTACGTTCACGTCGAAACCAATGAGTATTTGCCGCGTACTTTTGAGCATGCGCCGTTTGAGCATGCGCCGTTCGGAAAAAGCATCAATTACGTGGGGTCACGATTCATTTACATGGATCCTGCCCCCTACCTGCCTATTTTGAATTAGGCACGGTTACGTCGGCCCATTTACGCTACACTGCCGTAACTTTGGGCGCAACCTCTTTGTGAATACGGCACTTGCCTCTCAAAGTTACGGTGGCGTAGTGTAAATGAGATACGCTACGCCCGCACAAAGATACGCGGCTGTACGTGAATCTGGCCCCATGTCTCTATAATGTCGAATGTTCATGTCTCTATAATGTCGTATCTTTTCTCTCTATGTCGAATCTTTTCTCTCTATGTTGAATCTTTTCTCTCTATGTCGAATCTTCAAGTCTTTGTAATGTCAAATCTTTTCTCTCTATGTCGAATCTTTTCTCTCTATGTCGAATCTTTTCTCTCTATGTCGAATCTTTTCTCTCTATGTCAAATCTTTTCTCTCTATGTAGAATAATCTCTGACTAATATAGTTAGGTTAGACACAGATCGCTATTGTCACCGTCATGTCGAATCTTCTATCTTTATTAAACTATTGTTGTAACTAAGCTAAAATACAGCATTTTTTGGGTCGGATCTTTCGGATTTCCGATTCTGCGCATCCGTTATAATTTTTTAAAACTAACGTGAAAATCCCAGAACTTCGGATGAAAATGTATCCGGATGAAAACGAATGCACATGTCTACGGTCCATACCTGGAATTCATCTTTATAAGATTGGTAGAGTTGAGCGTTCGGGATTATCTACACTTATTAAATATTATTCTATTTCTCCAATGGAGTTACTGTTGACGTCTTCTCTCCCTTTTTTCGGCGCTCGTGAATAATTCCCATCTGTTTATTGGATCTCTGGAAGGATCTTTCCTTTCAAGTCCGGCCAGAATGAAAAGGAACATCTTTCCTTATTGAATGCAGAGAACTGGGCTCAGCTGTGTTGGCAGGGTGGGGAAAGCAATGGGCCGCTCTCACATGTGCTACAAAGAGACGGCCCTTTCCTTGGCCCTATCTCCTGATCACATCCAGCACACGCGGCTTATCTTCTGTCCAGGTAACATGAACCGAATCTACGGATCTGGGCCGAGAGACGGAGGTCTTGCCTTGTGATTCCAAGGATTGGATCAGCTTCGTAATCGCTGGCTCCAGGGCAAAATAATACATAAGAAGAACAATCGCTTATCTTGCTGATCAGCATAATAACATGCAGAGTTATATAATGACTCGGATCAGCACACAAGGATAACAGTACCATGCCGTGTGATATAATAAGGAGGACAGAGCACAGTCAGCGTCCCTTGTCTGAACCCTCGTCCTTCTCACCCCTTGATCCCACCCGTATGATACCCTCCCGCCCGTATGATACCCTCCCGCCCGTATGATACCCTCCTGCCCGTATGATACCCTCCTGCCCGTATGATACCCTCCTGCACGTATGATACCCTCTCTCCCGTATGATACCCTCCTATATGATACCCTCCTGCCCGTATGATACCCTCCCGCCCATTTGATACCCTCCCGCCCGTATGATACCCTCCTGCCCGTATGATACCCTGCCGCCCGTATGATACCCTCCCACCCGTATGATACCCTCCCGCCCGTATGATACCCTCCCGCCCGTATGATACCCTCCTGCCTGTATGATACCCTCCCGCCTGTATGATACCCTCCCACCCGTATGATACCCTCCCATATGATACCCTCCCGCACATATGATACCCTCCCGCCCGTATGATACCCTCTCTCCCGTATGATACCCTCCCATATGATACCCTCCTGCCCGTATGATACCCTCCCGCCCATATGATACCCTCCCGCCCGTATGATACCCTCCTGCCCGTATGATACCCTGCCGCCCGTATGATACCCTCCCACCCGTATGATACCCTCCCGCCCGTATGATACCCTCCTGCCCGTATGATACCCTCCTGCCCATATGATACCCTCCCGCCCGTATGATACCCTCCCACCCGTATGATACCCTCCCGCCCGTATGATACCCTCCCGAGGTCCGAGAAGACCTTTGTGTATGGAAGTCGGAGGATTTAACGTTCTCTTTGCTGAGTACTTAGACAGTTGTATTAACCATGTGAGACAAGTTTTTGAAGAAGTGAACCTTTCCATACATGACAGGTTCTCTTGAAGAGGAACTTCAGTCCTCCCTTACATTGTTTTCTACCTTCCTTTATCTAAACCCAGGGCCGGGATAAGGGGGGGGCAGGAGGGACAGGTGCCCTGCGCACTGGTATCTTGGGAGATTATGGGGGGGAGGGGGGTAGTTTGTGTTGAGAAAGGGAATTAGGAGGGTGGCAGGGGACAAGAATTGATCTATGAGGGGAAATTAGGGGTGTATGCTAGGAATGGTGATGTGGGGAGGGGGGGTGTGTGGGAGGGGGAGATGGTAGCAGAGGAGTTGTGCTAGGAGAGGTTTGTGCTATAAGAGGTAGAGGGGGAGGGAATTTGTGCTAGGAGTTTTTTTTTTGGGGGGGGGATTGTGCTAGAAGGGGAAATGAGGGGGGTTTGTTAGTAGGGGGGCCCCACTAACACTAATGATGGGGCACTATTCCTCTATTTCTCCCGCTGGCATCATTAACCACTTAAGGACCCCTTCACGCCAATATACGTTGGCAGAAGGGCACGGCTGGGCACAAGCAAGTACATGTACGTCCTCTCTAGGCACTTACTTTTATGGCTTCTACGTCCCTCGATGTCCCTCGTCCCGCCCTCGATGACGCTTCAGCCAATCAGGTTACCTGATTGGCTGAGACGCCTGTCAGTCTTATCCTCGGACGCACGGCCGGTACGTCCCGAGGATGAGCCGACTACAGCCTGAGGGCCGCTGGCCCTGATAGGCACTTCCCCACAGCCAGTCAGCTGCCGCTATTCAGCTGACCGACACTCAATGTCTGGTCAGCTGAATAGTGGGCGGCAGCGGCGAAAATATACAGATTCATACAGTGTATGAATCTGTATATTTTATTGGCTGTGAGCGATCCAGAGGGGGCGGCGCTCCGGCGTCCCTATGGACGCACCGCCACTGTGTCTAGTTTAGAAAGTTTGGAGAGCCCTCACCCAGAACCTTGCAGTAGGCAGGGAGAAGCAATCAAACCTGCAGCCTGTGAGACACAGATCAGCCCAAAGCAATCAACAACTGCTCCAAAAATAACTGAATTGACCTCGTTCCTCCTATCTAGGCGGGTGCCATGACTGTGCCCCCACTGGGTGAGCGCCCGTCTTCATAGAATAGTGTTTTCTTCCAGGTGATTCACAAATCTCATTATTATTATACATATTTTCTCGTTTTTCTTTCCACCAGAGACCTGAAAAACAACCTGATCAGTAGAATGGAGCCGGGATCTTTTCTGGGACTATCACAGCTAAAACGCCTGTAAGTATGAGATGCGAGAGATCCGATCCGACACACAGGTTACTTTGTTGCAAATGTAGGCCTCATGCGCACAGTGTGAATTTTGCCGCGTGCACACGGCCGGACTTTTGACCGGGAAAAACTCAGTCGAAATTTTCGACGGATAAATAGAGAACCTGCTCTCCGTGGGAAATTCCGATGGGAAAAGTCAGATGGGGTGTACGAAAATATTCTGAGGCGTGTGTACGCGGCATTTGTCTTACAAATAAGGTTGTCCCGATACCACTTTTTACACCTTTGGGGACACAATTACAGCCTTGTGTCCCCAAATGCAGCCTTGTGTCCCCAAATGCAGCCATGTGTACCCAAATGCAGCCTTGTGTCCCCAAATACAGCCATGTCCCCAAATGCAGCCTTGTGTCCCCAATTGCAGCCTTGTGTCCCCAATTGCAGCCATGTCCCCAAATGCAGCCTTGTGTCCCCAAATGCAGACATGTGTCCCCAAATGCAGCCATGTGTCCCCAATGCAGCCATGGCCCCCCAAATGCAGCCTTATGTCCCCAAATGCAGCCTTGTGTCCCCAAATGCAGCCATGTCCCCAAATGCAGCCATGTCCCCAAATGCAGCCTTGTGTCCCCAAATGCAGCCTTGTGTCCCCAAATGCAGCCATGTGTCCCAAAATGCAGCCATGTGTCCCCAAATGCAGCCTTGTGTCCCCAAATGCAGCCATGTCCCCAAATGCAGCCTTGTGTCCCCAAATGCAGCCATGTCCTAAAATGCAGCCATATCCCCAAATGCAGCCATGTCCTTAATTGCAGCCGTGTGTCCCCAAATGCAGCCATGTCCCAAAATGCAGCCTTGTGTCCCCAAATGCAGCGATGTGTCCCTAAATGCAGCCTTGTGTCCCCAAATGCAGCCTTGTGTCCCCAAATGCAGCCATGTGTCCCCAAATGCAGCCATCTCCCCAAATGCAGCCATGTCCCCAATTGCAGCCTTGTGTCCCCAATTGCAGCCTTGTGTCCCCCAGATGCAGCCATGTGTCCCCAAATGCAGCCATGTCCCCAAATGCAGCCTTGTGTCCCCAAATGCAGCCATGTGTCCCCAAATGCAGCCTTGTGTCCCCAATGCAGCCATGTGTCCCCAAATGCAGCCTTGTGTCCCCAAATGCAGCCTTGTGTCCCCAAATGCAGCCTTGTGTCCCCAAATGCAGCCTTGTGTCCCCAAATGCAGCCATGTGTCCCCAAATGCAGCCTTCCCCAAATGCAGCCTTGTGTCCCCAAATGCAGCCATGTGTCCCCAATTGCAGCCTTGTATCCCCAATTGCAGCCTTGTGTCCCCAATTGCAGCCATGTCCCCAAATGCAGCCACGTGTCACCAAATGCAGCCATGTGTCCCTAAATGCAGCCATGTGTCCCTAAATGCAGCCATGTGTCCCCAATGCAGCCATTGTGTCCCCAATGCAGCCTTGTGTCCCCAAATGCAGCAATGTGTCCCCAAATGCAGCCATGTGTCCCCAAATGCAGCCTTGTGTCCCCAAATGCAGCCTTGTGTCCCCAAATGCAGCCTTGTGTCCCCAAATGCAGCCATGTCCTAAAATGCAGCCATATCCCCAAATGCAGCCATGTCCTAAAATGCAGCCATATCCCCAAATGCAGCCATGTCCCCAATTGCAGCCGTGTGTCCCCAATTGCAGCCGTGTGTCCCCAAATGCAGCCTTGTGTCCCCAAATGCAGCCTTGTGTCCCCAAATGCAGCGATGTGTCCCTAAATGCAGCCTTGTGTCCCCAAATGCAGCCATGTGTCCCTAATTGCAGCCTTGTGTCCCCAATTGCAGCCTTGTGTCCCCCAGATGCAGCCATGTGTCCCCAAATGCAGCCATGTCCCCAAATGCAGCCATGTCCCCAAATGCAGCCTTGTGTCCCCAAATGCAGCCATGTCCCCAAATGCAGCCTTGTGTCCCCAAATGCAGCCATGTCCCCAACTGCAGCTTTGTGTAGGTCTCCAGAGAAAGCCAACCAACCCACCCCCCCTTCGCCGCCATCGTCTAGTTGATCATATATAGCCCCACCCCCTTGTCCGGGCACTTTGATAGACAGATCACCCGTTCAATCCTGGGATGGGTGATTTGTTTATCAAAGTCTCCGGACAAGGGGGAGGGGCTATATATGATGACATGCGGCGGGAAAAACACAGCTATTCAAATGAAAACTGTTATGTTCCCCATGCGCTGATCAACTAGATGGCGGCAGTGGCAGCAGCTCACCCCTCCTCCATTAGTGACATATTTTACATACCCGAGGACTGCTCTGCTCTCCGCCCGCTCTCCACCTCCTTTCAGCCTCCTCTCCGCCCACTCTCCACCTCCTTTCAGCCTCCTCTCCATCCGCTCTCCACCTCCTTTCAGTCTCCTCTCCATCCGCTCTCCACCTCCTTTCAGTCTCCTCTCCGCCCGCTCTCCACCTCCTTTCAGCCTCCTCTCCATCCGCTCTCCACCTCCTTTCAGCCTCTTTTCCGCCGCTCTCCACCTCCTTTCAGCCTCCTCTCCGCCCGCTCTCCACTCCTTTCAGCCTCCTCTCCGCCCGCTCTCCACCTCCTTTCAGCCTCCTCTCCGCCCGCTCTCCACCTCCTTTCAGCCTCCTCTCCGCCCACACTCCACCTCCTTTCAGCCTCCTCTCCGCCCGCTCTCCACCTCCTTTCAGCCTCCTCTCCGCCCGCTCTCCACCTCCTTTCAGCCTCTTTTCCGCCGCTCTCCACCTCCTTTCAGCCTCCTCTCCGCCCGCTCTCCACCTCCTTTCAGCCTCCTCTCCGCCCGCTCTCCACCTCCTTTCAGCCTCCTCTCCGCCCGCTCTCCACCTCCTTTCAGCCTCCTCTCCGCCCGCTCTCCACCTCCTTTCAGCCTCCTCTCCGCCCGCTCTCCACCTCCTTTCAGCCTCCTCTCTGCCCGCTCTCCACCTCCTTTCAGCTCCTCTCCGCCCACACTCCACCTCCTTTCAGCCTCCTCTCCGCCCGCTCTCCACCTCCTTTCAGCCTCCTCTCGCCCGCTCTCCACCTCCTTTCAGCCTCCTCTCCGCCCGCTCTCCACCTCCTTTCAGCCTCCTCTCCGCCCGCTCTCCACCTCCTTTCAGCCTCCTCTCCGCCCACACTCCACCTCCTTTCAGCCTCCTCTCCGCCCGCTCTCCACCTCCTTTCAGCCTCCTCTCCGCCCGCTCTCCACCTCCTTTCAGCCTCTTTTCCGCCCGCTCTCCACCTCCTTTCAGCCTCCCCTCCGCCCGCTCTCCACCTCCTTTCAGCCTCCTCTCCGCCCGCTCTCCACCTCCTTTCAGCCTCCTCTCCGCCCGCTCTCCACCTCCTTTCAGCCTCCTCTCCGCACGCTCTCCGCCTCCTCTACGCCTGCGCTCTGCTCCCTCTCCGCCCCCTCTCAGCCAAAAAAAAAGTATCGGGTAAAGCATCGGGAGCATTTGCGCGAGTACAAGTACTCGCACAAATGCTCAGTATCAGTCCCGATACCGGTATCGGGACAACCGTAGTTACAAATATGCTGGATTATTTTTTCTACCAGAACTTGGTGCAAAAAAAGGCCTCTGGGAACCCGCCTTCTGACCTTTGAACTCTGGGGGAGGTCCCTGTTCCAATTCCCGAGTCCTAGCCATATTCTTCAATGGGAAACCCTAAACCATAACCTTTACCCCTTAACCCTAACCCTAAGCTCGCGCAAGACGCTTACCCCGACTTGTTCATTCCCCGACTTGTTTATTCCCGACTTAGTTGGGGTAGGCGGTACACTTTGGTGGGTGTGGGTCAGCCACGCCCTGGGAACCTGCCTTCTGACCCTTGACCTCTGGGGGAGGTCCCTGTTCCAATTCCTGAGTCCTAGCCATATTCTTCAATGGGAAACTCTAACCCTAGGACCTAACCCTAGACCCTAACCCTAGACCCTAACCATAGGCCCTAACCCTAACCCTAGGCCCTAACCCTAGGCCCTAACCCTAACTAGGCCCCAACCCTAGGCCCTAACCCTAACTCTAACCCTAGGCCCTAACCCTAACCTTAGGCCCTAACCCTAGGCCCTAACCCTAGGCCCTAACCCTAACCCTAGGCCCTAACTCTAACCCTAGGCCCTAACCATAGGCCCTAAGCCTAACCGTAGGCCCTAACCCTAACTCAAACCCTAGGTCCTAACCCTAGACCCCAACCATAGGCCCTAACCATAGGCCCTAACCCTAGACCCTAACCCTAGGCCCTAACCCTAACCCTAGGCCCTAACCCTAGGCCCTAACCCTAGGCCCTAACCCTAACCCTAGGCCCTAACCCTAACCCTAGGCTCTAACTCTAACCATAGGCCCTAAACCTAACCGTAGGCCCTAACCCTAACTCAAACCCTAGGTCCTAACCATAGGCCCTAAACCTAACCCTAGGCCCTAACCATAAGCCCTAACCCTAGGTCCTAACCCTAACCGCTAAGCCTAACCCTAGGCCCGTTCACACCTGAGCGTAGCAGAAACGAAGGGGCGAGTGTTTCTGCCCACTTTTCTGCAAACGTGTAAAAAGCTATAAAAAAAAAAAAAAACTTGCTAAAACGCCATTATTTCTTCCTGCATTTGTGCTGAATGCCATACGTGCAAAGAAAATACGTGCGTACATACGAGGCGCCGTTCACACCAGTGTTAATTCTGGCAACACATGTCTTGGGACTAAAACGGCATTTTAGTTTTAGTCCCATTTTTAATCTTCTGCAATCGTTTTAGTTTTAGTCGTATTTAAACGACTAAAATCTCCGGGACATTTTAGTCGACGAAAACTCATTTTATTCGTCTAAAATCGAATGGGCGTAATTAAATTGTAACGCGTTAGTTAACCACTTGCGGACCGCCGCATGTACATATACGTCGGCAGAATGGCACGTACAGGCACATCGGCGTACCTGTACGTCCCTGCCTAGACGCGGGTCCAATTGGGCCTCCCGCGGTACCTGCGGCGGTCCCCGTGGCTTCAGGAGCGATCCGGGATGAGGGGGCGGCTATTCGTTTTTGTCCGCCCCCTCCGGATCGCTCCCAGCCAATGCGGCGCGCTCCCCCTGTGTGTCACTTCCTCCTCCTGTGTAAACACAGGAAGGGGGAAGTGATGTGATCTCTGCTCTCGGTGTTTTTTTTTCAACCGCCGCTGAGGAGAGATCACATCACACAGTAAGTCTGCACAACACTACACTGACACACAGTCACATTAACCCCTTGTGATCGCCCCCCCCCCCCCCATCACGGTGTCACTGATTGCAGTGATCATATATGTACTGATCACTGCATTTAGTGTTAGTGTGACAGTTAGTGAGACAGGCAGTTAGTGTTAGGTCCAGGGTAGCCCCCTACCCCCCTAATAAAGTTTTAACCCCTTGATCACCGCCCTAGTTAACCCTTTCACCCCCGTATTGCCAGTGTCACTAAGCGATCGTTTTTCTGATCGCTGTATTAGTGTCGCTGTTGCCGCTAGGTAGCTATTTTTTTTTTTTATTGAGATTTTCTTTTACTAAAGACATGTGGCTGAATGCATTTTGGCCTAAATGTTTGACTAAAATTTAGTTTATTTGATTTTTCTTATAACAAAAAGTAAAAAACAACGGGCCAGATTCAGAAAGAATTAGATTCCCGCAGAGGATCAGAGATACTCTACGCCGCCGTACTTTTCCTGGCTCTAGGAGGAATTCAGAGAGATTTTGGCCCGTAAGGTTACGGCGGCGTAGTGTATTTCTCCCGGCGGAATCAAAATACGCGAATAGGGGGCGTGAGGCATTTAAATTAAGCGCGTCCCCGCGGCGATCGAACCGCGCATGCTCCGTTCAGAAATTTCCCGCCGTGCATTGCGCGAAATCACGTCGTTACGTCTTTTTTTTTTTTTTGAGTAGCGTCGTTTACGGACATTCCTATTCCCGGACGACTTACGCAAAAAAAAAAAAAAAAATTGAAAGTCGACGCGGGAACGACGGCCATACTTAACATGGGCCGCGTAACGTTAGACCAGCTAAAAGCTGGTTTAACTTTACGTAGCGAAAAAATGACGTACGCGATTGCGAACGACGCTCGTAACTTCGTGGATCTCCGTAAAAAGCTCATTTGCATACCCCGACGCTGAAAACGACGCAAACTCCACCCAGCGGCCGCAAAAAGATCGCAGCGTAGATCCGAAGGCGTACGAAGACGTAAGCCTGTCAGGTCGAAGCCCGACGCCGCCGTATCATGGTTTGAGGATTCAAACTAGTGATACGGCGCGCGGAATTTGAAATTACTCCTGTCTAACACCAGTTCGCTCTGTGAATCTGGGCCAAAAATTTTTTTTTTTTAAATGTCGCTCTATTTTTGTTTATAGCGCAAAAAATAAAAACCGCAGAGGCAATCAAATACCACCAAAAGAAAGCTCTACTTGTGGGAAGAAAAGGACGCAAATTTTGTTTGGGAGCCACGTCGCACGACCGCGCAATTGTCAGTTAAAGCGACGCAGTGCCGAATTGTAAAAAAAAACCTTGGGTCATTTAGCAGCATATTGGTCCGGTCCTTAAGTGGTTAAACATTTCTCTACAATTTCCAAACTCATTTCAGTGTACTGCCAGAGTGAAGAATCGAATATGTTATTATTTATGGTATTGAGATATGAACATTTTGAAGTCAAGTTTCAATTTAGTCTCAGGGCCAGATTCTCATAGGAGATACGCCGCCGTATCTCTGTTTGTGCGGCGTCGTATCTAAGTTGCAATGTTACGCTGGCCGCTAGGTGGCGTTTCCGTCGATTTCCGCGTCTAATATGCAAATGAGCTAGATACGCCGATTCCCGAACGTCGTGGTTTACATCGCTTGCGTAAGCGTAAAGTTACCCCTGCTATATGGTGGGTTAACTTTGCGTAGGTCCGGCGTACGCCATGTTAAGTATGGACAGCGTTGTTTTTTTTCTGTCGTTTACGTCGTTTGCGTAACTCATTCGCGAATAGGGCTTTGCGTAAGCTACGTTTACGTAGAAACCAATGTATTTGCGGCGTAATTTGGAGCATGCGCACTGGGATACGTCCACGGACGGCGCATGCGCAGTTAAAAAAAACCTCAAGAACGTGGGGTCATGATTGATTCACATGAAACACGCCCACCTCATACACATTTGAATTACGCGGGCTTACGCCGGCCCATTTACGCTACGCCGCCGCAAATTACGGAGCAAGTGCTTTGAGAATATGCCACTTGCGTCTCTAAGTTGCGGCGGCGTAGTGTAAATAGGATACGAGAATTTGGCCCATAGTCTTTTGACTAAAATGCAATTTTAGTTTCAGTCGTATTTTAGTCGACAAAATTAACACTGGATCACACATGAGCGGCACGACTGCCTTATGTCTTTAGTGCAATTTTTTGTTTTCGCATGTTTTTGGAGCAGTTTCCAGACCTCCCGCCGCTCCAAAATTGCGCTAAAGAACTTCATGTCCCAAATATCTCACTGAAAATTACCCAAACTTATGTCTTCTTTATCCTCCTACTTCCCCTTTCTTGTACCCTTCCTGCTGCCCGCCGGGCGCTCCTGACCGATCTCTCTTCTCTTCCAGGGACGTCTCCAACAACAGAATTGGCTGCGTCATTCCGGCCGCGTTCCAGGGACTGAGCAGTCTGGGCCGCCTGTATGTAAATATACAACAAAATGTATATATGACGTATACTGTATACCACACCCAACCAAATATATATACTGTATACCAAACCCAACCATATATATATATACTGTTTGCCACACCCAACCATATATATATATACTGTTTGCCACACCCAACCATATATATATATATATACTGTATACCACACCCAACCATATATATATATATATACTGTATACCACACCCAACCATATATATATATATACTGTATACCACACTCAAACCAAATATATATATATATATACTGTATACCACACCCAACCAAATATATATACTGTATACCACACCCAACCAAATATATATATACTGTATACCACACCCAACCATATATATATATATATACTGTATACCACACCCAACCATATATATATATATACTGTATACCACACCCAACCAAATATATATATATATATATATACTGTATACCACACCCAACCAAATATATATATATATATATATACTGTATACCACACCAACCAAATATATATATACTGTATACCACACCCAACCATATATATATATATATACTGTATACCCAACCCAACCAACCAAATATATATATACTGTATACCACACCCAACCAAATATATATATACTGTATACCACACCCAACCATATATATATACTGTATACCAAAACACCATATATATATATACTGTTTGCAACCAACCATATATATATACTGTTTGCCACACCCAACCATATATATATATATAATACTGTATACAACCCACCATATTATATATATATACTGTAACCACACCCAACCATATATATATATACTGTTTGCCACACCCAACCATATATATATATATATATATATACTGTTTGCCACACCCAACCATATATATATATATATACTGTATACCACACCCAACCATATATATATATATACTGTATACCACACCCAACCATATATATATATATATATACTACTGTATACCACACCCAACCAAATATATATATATATATATATACTGTATACCACACCCAACCAAATATATATATATATATATATACTGTATACCACACCCAACCAAATATATATATACTGTATACCACACCCAACCAAATATATATATATACTGTATACCACACCCAACCAAATATATATATATATATATACTGTATACCACACCCAACCAAATATATATATACTGTATACCACACCCAACCATATATATATATATATACTGTATACCCAACCCAACCAAATATTATATATATATACTATATATATACTGTATACCACACCCAACAAAATATATATATATACTGTATACCACACCCAACCAACCAAATATATATATACTGTATACCACACCCAACCATATATATATATATACTGTATACCACACCCAACCATATATATATACTGTATACCACACCCAACCATATATATATATATACTGTATACCACACCCAACCATATATATATATACTGTATACCACACCCAACCATATATATATACCGCAGGGTTTGACAAATTTGCTTGGAATCTAGGAGCCAGCTAAAAAAGTTAGCCAGGAACACACCCCGTCCCGCCAAGCTCGCACACAGAAGCGAACGCATACGCGAGCGGCGCCCGCATATGTAAACGGTGTTCAAACCGCACATGTGAAGTATCGCCGCGATCGTTAGAGCGAGAGCAATAATTCTAGCCCTAGACCTCCAATGTAACTCAAAACTGGTAACCTGTAGAATTTTTTCAACGTCGCCTATGGAGATTTTTTAAAGGGTAAAAGTTTGTCGCCATTCCAATTTTGAAGCGTGACATGTTGGGTATCAATTTACTTGGCGTAACATTATCTTTCACAATATAAAAACATTGGGATAACTTTACTGTTGTCTTATTTTTTAATTTAAAAAAGTGTATTTTTTCCCCAAAAAAAGTGCGCTTGTAAGACCGCTGCGCAAATACGGTGTGACAGAAAGTATTGCAACGACCGCCATTTTATTCTCTAGGGTGTTAGAATAACAAATATATATAGGGACAGATTCAGGTAGAAGTTACGCGGCTCTCTTATCTGTAGATAAGCCGCGTAACTTCTAACCTGCGCCGTCGTATCTGTTTCCTGTAGTCAGAAAACAAGATACGCCGGGATTGAGTTCAGATACGAGCGGCGTAATTGTATTTCGCCGTCGTCTCGGAACTGCAATTTTAAAATGGCCGCTCGGGGCGTTCCCGCTGATTTACGCCAAGAATATGTAAATCAGCGAGAGACGGCAATTCACGATCGTATTCGGGCCCGACGCAGTGACTTTCTGATGTTTCCGTAAGAGATACGCGGCGTAAAGAAAAACCAGCCCCCTAGGTGGCGTATCCTATGTTAAGTACGGCCGTCGTGATCGCGTCTAATTGAAAAATGTTCACGTCGTTTGCGTAACTCGTCCGTGAATGGGGATTGACGTCATTGACGTTGACGACGAAAACACTGACAGAATTTGGAGCATGCGCACTGGGATACATTGACAGCCGGCGCATGCGCAGTACGTTCGCCGCAGGATCGCGCCTAGTTTAAATACTACACGCCCCCTACCCGCCCAATTTGAATTCCGCCGACTCATTTTCGCTACGCCGTCGCAACTTTAGGAGCAAGTTCTTTGTGAATACAATACTTGCTCCTAAAGTTTCGGCGGAGTAACGTAAATGACGAACGTTACGCCAGAATAAAGACCCGCTATCCTACCTGAATCTGGCCCATAATGTTTGGGGGTTCTCCTTAGAGGGAAGGAGATGGCAGTGAAAAACACATTAGAACTGCTGTTTTACTTGTAATGCCAACGGCCACCACAAGATGGCGCCAGATCACAGAAGGAAGATTAGGCCTGCAGAAGGCCGCAAAGCCGCGGGCTAGGGTTGCCACCTTTTCTTCAGGCCAAACCCGAACACTTCAGCATTGCACAGCAATTTTGTTTTCCTAGTATGCATAAACTATGCATAGATGTTGCTATTACATAATATTTCTAATCATATGAAGTTAATCACAAGAGTCCCCCTTTACATCAGAGTGCACAGAGTTCCCCCTTTACATCTGAGTCCACAGAGTTACCCCTTTACATTTGAGTCCCCAGAGTTCCCCCTTTACATCAGAGTCCACAGAGTTCCCCCTTTACATCAGAGTCCACAGAGTTCCCCCTTTACATCAGAGTCCACAGAGTTACCCCTTTACATCTGAATCCCCAGAGTTCCCCCTTTACATCAGAGTCCACAGAGTTACCCCTTTACATTTGAGTCCCCAGAGTTCCCCCTTTACATCTGAATCCCCAGAGTTACTTCTTTACATCTGAATCCCCAGTGTTACCCTTTCACTGTAAGGGAGAACTCTGGGGACTCTTGTGTAAGGGAGAACTCTGGGCACTCTGATGTAAGGGAGAACTCTGGGCACTCTGATGTAAGGGAGAACTCTGGGCACTCTGATGTAAGGGAGAACTCTGGGCACTCTGGTATAAGGGAGAACTCTGGGCACTCTGATGTAAGGGAGAACTCTGGGCACTCTGGTGTAAGGGAGAACTCTGGGCACTCTGGTGTAAGGGAGAACTCTGGGCACTCTGGTATAAGGGAGAACTCTGGGGACTCTAATGTAAGGGAGAACTCTGGGGACTCTGATGTAAGGGAGAACTCTGGGGACTCTGATGTAAGGGAGAACTCTGGGGACTCTGATGTAAGGGAGAACTCTGGGCACTCTGATGTAAGGGAGAACTCTGGGCACTCTGATGTAAGGGAGAACTCTGGGGACTCTGATGTAAGGGAGAACTCTGGGCACTCTGATGTAGGGGAGAACTCTGGGGACTCTAATGTAAGGGAGAACTCTGGGGACTCTGATGTAAGGGAGAACTCTGGGGACTCTGATGTAAGGGAGAACTCTGGGGACTCTGATGTAAGGGAGAACTCTGGGGACTCTAATGTAAGGGAGAACTCTGGGGACTCTGATGTAAGGGAGAACTCTGGGGACTCTGATGTAAGGGAGAACTCTGGGGACTCTGGTGTAAGGGAGAACTCTGGGCACTCTGATGTAAGGGAGAACTCTGGGCACTCTGATGTAAGGGAGAACTCTGGGGACTCTGATGTAAGGGAGAACTCTGGGCACTCTGAAGGGAGAACTCTGATGTAAGGGAGAACTCTGGGGACTCTGATGTAAGGGAGAACTCTGGGCAAGGGAGAACTCTGGTGTAAGGGAGAACTCTGGGCACTCTGATGTAAGGGAGAACTCTTATGTAAGGGAGAACTCTGGGCACTCTGATGTAAGGGAGAACTCTGGGCACTCTGATGTAAGGGAGAACTCTTATGTAAGGGAGAGACTCTGGGGACTCTGGGCACTCTGATGTAAGGGAGAACTCTGGGCACTCTGAAGGGAGAACTCTACTCTGATGTAAGGGAGAACATAAGGGATGCTCTGGTGTACGACAAGGACTCTGATGTAAGGGGGAGCACTGTGGCCTCTGGTGCAAAAAGGGAGCTATGATGTAATGGGTGCTCTAAGAACCCTGATTTACCTTGGCCTACTTACTTAGAGGCAGGAGAGAGAAGGGGGAGGGGGGACTTAGTCCAGTCTGAATAATGTGTCCGGGTCTCAGACAGTGTGAAACCCGGACGCATGATTCCAAACCCGAACTGTCCGGGTGTATCCCGAACAGGTGGCAACCCTACCGCGGCCTCAATTACCGGCGGGCGCGGGCCCGCTGCGGGAGGTGGGGGCGCACATAGACACAGGATCCTGTGTCTTCATGCGCCCCCACCTCCCCTGGCGCGCGAACGGACTAAGATTGGGAGGCCATTAAAGTTCATGTGCGTGTAAAGGCCGGCGTCCCAATACTTTTGGCAATCTAGCGTACCTCTGCTTGGGGAATCAATGTGCTGTGGGCATCGCGGGGTTAATATAAGACTCGCAGAATTGTTCGCATTTTTCCGCCTTTCCCGTTTCTTCCTTCGTCTTGATGACTTCAGCAGAAAGTCGGGATCATCGGTCGTATGTTTGGTCTCGAGGGCCTCGGTGGATCGTGAAACATTCAAGGCTAAAAAAAAAAAAATGATAAAGTAGGACAAATATTTATCTTGGCCGCCGACTCCCCGAGAGCCCAGAATAGAGCCTCTTATTTCAGCGACCGCAAGGCAGAGGAGCAGGGGCCCTTTCCCTAAAATATCCCGCCATTAAAATGCCAGCACTCCTCCGACACTTCCATTGGCTGACTCGGCGTTCGCCGGGCCCCGGGGCTCTATTTCGGGGGACAAGTAGAACGAACACCCCCTGCCCCCCCCCCTCTCTCTTGTGTTTTTTTTTTTTTTATGTTCAGCGGCACTATTTTGCGGCCATGGAAGACCGACCGTCGTCTCGCAGGTGCGGTCACGTGACCGGCCGTCGCTTCCATCCCAGCTGGAGACGCGGGGGCGCGGTTCCAGGTTTGAGGAGGCAGCCTGTAATTCCAGAATTCCTGTTTCTAACTTTTTGTGCCGCGGTCGGCCGTATTCTCCGCCAGGCAACCAGAGGTCGTTATTAGAAACTTCTAAAGGAGCGCCAGCAGGGCTGGACTGGGACAAAAATTTGACCCTGGAATTCATCCAGACCGGCCCACTTTAATTTTGAGTGTCCCCCTTGCATCCATGTCCCTCTTACATCAGTGTCTCCCCATAAGAGCCCCCGTTGCAACTCCCCCTTGCATCAGACCCGTATCAGGCAGTGTCCCCCATTACATCAGAGTGTTCCCCCCTTGCTAAAGCGTGTCCCCTCTTGCATCAGTGTCCCCCCTTGTAAGAGAGCCCCCCTTCCACGCCCCCTTGCACAAGCCCCCCTTTCAGAGTTCCCCCAGGTCTCCCTTGCACAGAGATCCCCCTTGTAAGCCCCCTTGCATCAGGCCCCCCTTGCAGATGTCCCCCTTCACCCCCCTACATCAAAGTGTTCCCCCTTGCTTAGAGTGTCTCCCCTTGCATTTCCTTCAGAGAGCCCCCCTTGCAAGAGAGCCCCCCTTTCAGAGAGCCCCCCTGTCCGAATTCACCAATCTTTTGCCCCATCTTTCCCCCCTTGCAATGTCCCCCACCAAAATTTCCCCCCTTGTCAGAGTGTCCCCCAGTTTCCCCCTTTGCATCAGAGTTCCCCCATCAGAGTTTCCCCCCTTGCACATGTCCCCCATCAGTTTCCCCACTACATCAGGTGCAGGTTTCCCCCTTTGCTGTTCCCCCATCAGAGTTTCCCCAATGAGTGTCCCCCAAGGCACCCTTGCACAGAGTGTCTGGTTTCCCCACTACATCAGAGTGTCCCCCATCAGAGTTTCCCCACTACATCAGAGTGTCCCAGAGTTTCCCCCATTGCCCCAGAGTGTCCCCCCTCTCCTCCCCCTCCCACATGCATCTCCAGGGGGTTCCTCTCTCCAGGGGGGGATAAGGGGAAGAGGAAGGAAAGTCCCCTCTCTATCTCCCCCTATAGCAGGGAGCAGAAAGGCCAATTTCCCTAAGCTCCTCCTCCCCTCCTGTCAGCAGTGAAATCTCACTCACTGGAGAGGAGCAGCTCCAGGACTGCACCTGAGCCCACGCTGCCCACCAGGAAACTCGAGTCCCAATGGCCAGTGGGGGTCACTGCCCCCCCATGAAGAAAACGCAGAACACGCACATTTTTTAGCCCGGGCCACTGAGAATTTCCTTCCAATTTTGTTTCTCTTTTTCTAATGGTTAATATTTGAACATGGTGGTGCAGGGCTGTCTTAATGAGAAGGCACACCTGGGCTCCGCCCAGAGGCCCCAGCTGCAGGGGGGGGGAGACCCCTACTTTCCCTAAAGTCTGCCCACGCTCCTAAATTGGGGGGCCCCCCATACTGAGAGTGATGTCACAGGAGGGGGGGGGGGGGTGTTCCTCCTACCTGCTGTTCACTGTCATCATTGTAGGGGCCCCAGAGCATTTCTTTGCCCAGGGACTCATGATGCTATTAACCACTTAAGGACCGCCTAACGCCGATATACGTCGGCAGAATGGCACGGCTGGGCACAGGCACGTACAGGTACGTCGCCTTTAAGAGCCCAGCCGTGCCGGCGCACACACGCGACCCGGTCCGAAGCTCCGTGACTACGCCTGCGGGACCCGATCGCCGCCGGTGTCCCGCGATCGGTCACAGGAGCTGAAGAGCGGGGAGAGGTGAGTGTAAACACACCTTCCCCGTTCTTCACTGAGGCAGTGATACTGATCGTCTCTTCCCTGATATAGGGAACGACGATTACTGACGTCACACGTCCAGCCCCGCCCCCCTGCAGTTAGAAACACAATGAGGTCACACTTAACCCCTACAGCGCCCCCTAGTGGTTAACTCCTTCACTGCAATTGTCATTTTCACAGTAATGAGTGCATTTTTATAGCGCTGGTCGCTGTATAAATGACAATGGTCCCAAAATAGCGTCAAAAGTGTCCGATGTGTCCGCCGTAATGTCGCAGTCACAATAAAAAATCGCTGATCGCCGCCATTACTAGTAAAAAAAAAAATATATTAATAAAAATTCCATAACTCTATCCCCTATTTTGTAAAAAATATATAAAAAAATATGTTTTTCCTCAGTTTAGGTCGATACGTATTCTTCTACATATTTTTAGTAAAAAAAAAAAAATTGCAATAAATGTTTATTGATTGGTTTAATCAATAAACATTTATTGCAATTTTTTTTTTTTTTTACTAAAAATATGTAGAAGAATACGTATCGACCTAAACTGAGGAAAAACATATTTTTTTATATATTTTTGGGGATATTTATTGCAGCAGAAAATATAGAATTTTTGTTTTCAAAATTGTCGCTCTATTTTTGTTTTTAGCGCAAAAAAATAAAAACCGCCGGGGTGATCAAATACCACCAAGAGAAAGCTCTATTTGTGGGGAAAAAAAAGGACGACAATTTTGTTTGTGAGCCGCGTCGCACGACCGCGCAATCGTCACTTAAAGCGACGCAGTGCCGAATCGCAAAAAAGTGGCCCGGTCTTTGGCCAGCCAAATGGTCCGGGGCTGAAGTGCTTAAAAAAAAACGTTTTTTTTTTTTTTAAATAAAAACGATAACAATTTCTAAACACTTTTTAACTCTTTATTACTATCATGTAGGGGGGCTGAGAGCACCTATGTGACGCCATAATAAAAAATGACAGGTTCTCCGACGGGACATCCGGGGTCTATTAGACTCCTTATGTCACCTATGGATCCAAGCTGAGAAAAGCACAGATTATATGTTTTTATTTTATTTATTTTTTCAGATGATCATAATTACATCTCTCTGTGTTTCTATAGCTCCATATCGGGAAACATCTTCTCTACCCTCCCCCCCGGGGTGTTTGATGAGCTGCCTGGACTGAAGTCTGTGTGAGTATTGGGGTCCTTTATGTTCATATATGGTGGGTTCTAGATACATATATATATATATATATATAGAAGATTCTACATCATATCTAGAGGGTTCTATGTTCATATATGCAGGGCTTTTTTTCTCGGAGAATAGGTGGAGGAACTTTTATCTGAATTGCCCCTTGACTCCACCCCCTACCCACCTCTGAGCAACAGCCCTTGGTTCCACCCCTTACCCACCTCTGAGAAACATCCCTGGGTTCCACCCCCTATCTACCTCTGAGCAACATCCCTTGGTTCCACCCCCTACCCACCTCTGAGCAACATCCATTGGCTCCAACCCTTGCCCACCTCTGAGAAAAACCCCTTGGTTCCACCCCTTGTCCACCTCTGAGCAACATCTCTTGGTTCCACCCCTTGCCCACCTCTGAGCAACATCCCTCGGTTCCACCCCTTGCCCACCTCTGAGCAACATCCCTCGGTTCCACCCCTTGCCCACCTCTGAGCAACATCCCTTGGTTCCACCCCTTGCCCACCTCTGAGCAACATCAATTGGTTCCACCCCTTACCAACCTCTGAGCAATATCCCTTGGTTCCACCCCTTACCCACCTCTGAGCAACATCCCTTGGTTCCACCCCTTATCCACCTCTGAGCAACATCCCTTGGTTCCACCCCCTACCCACCTCTGAGCAACATCCCTTGGTTCCACCCCCTACCCACCTTTGAGCAACATCCCTTGGTTCCACCCCCTACCCACCTCTGAGCAACATCCCTTGGTTCCACCCCCTACCCACCTTTGAGCAACATCCCTTGGTTCCACCCCCTACCCACCTCTGAGCAACATCCCTTGGTTCCACTCCTTACCCGCCTCTGATCAACATCCCTTGGTTTCACCCCTTACCCACCCTTGAGCAACATCCCTTGGTTTCACCCCTTATCCACCTCTGAGCAACATCCCTTGGTTTCACCCCCTACCCACCTCTGAGCAACATCCCTTGGTTCCACTCCTTACCCGCCTCTGATCAACATCCCTTGGTTTCACCCCTTACCCACCCTTGAGCAACATCCCTTGGTTTCACCCCTTATCCACCTCTGAGCAACATCCCTTGGTTCCACCCCCTACCCACCTCTGAGCAACATCCCTTGGTTTCACCACTTATCCACCTCTGAGCAACATCCCTTGGTTCCATCCCTTGCCCACCTCTGAGCAACATCCCTTGGTTCCACCCCCTACCCACCTCTGAGAAACATCCCTTGGTTCCACCCCCTACCCACCTCTGAGCAACATCCCTTGGTTCCACCTCTTATCCACCTTTGAGCAACATCCCTTGGTTCCACCCCCTACCCACCTCTGAGCAACATCCCTTGGTTTCACCACTTATCCACCTCTGAGCAACATCCCTTGGTTCCATCCCTTGCCCACCTCTGAGCAACATCCCTTGGTTCCACCCCCTACCCACCTCTGAGAAACATCCCTTGGTTCCACCCCCTACCCACCTCTGAGCACCATTCCTTGGTTCCACCCCTTACCCACCCCTGAGCAACATCCCTTGGTTCCACCCCCTACCCACCTCTGAGCAACATCCCTTGGTCCCATCCCTTACCCACCTCTGATCAACATCACTTGGTTCCACCCCTTACCCACCACTGAGCAACATCCCTTGGTTCCACCCCCTACCTACCTCCCAGTACTTCCCCTTTTAGAGAATACAGAACCAAGTATCATTTTGTGGTCTTAAGTGTGTTGTATGAAATTTGTTATAATAACAAGAAAGGCATAAAATAGATTAAGCAACAATGGACACCCCAGCGACAATAGATCCACTACAGCAACAATGGACTCGCAACAGCCAGCATCAATAGACCCCCCAGCAGTCAGCAACATTAGACCCTAACCTTAACAGTAGATCCCTCCCAGCAACAACTGACCTCCCCAAGCAACAAAAGACCCATCCTAGCAACCATAGATCCCCCACAAGCAACAGAAGAACTCCCCTGCACCAATAGGCCCTCTTCCTTTGCAAAAATAGATTCCCTCCAGCAGCAACTGACCCCCCCAGCAACATAAGACCCATCGTAGCAACCATAGATCCCCCACGAGCAACAGAAGAACTCCCCTGCACCAATAGGCCCTCTTCCTTCGCTAAAATAGATTCCCTCCAGCAACAATAGATTCCCCAGCAGCCATCATCAATAGATCCTCCAGCACACCCCGGCACCCCTTGCCATTACATACATTCAGTTCTGGAGGTGCTGGAACTGCGTTCCCCCGCGTTCCCGCTGAAAAAAATCCCTGCATATATGGAAGATTCTACCTTCATACATAGAGCGATTCCATAGGACAGATCCTGAGCCTTTGCCGTCTGTTTTTTCAGGGACTTTTCTACGGAGTTCCTGACCTGTGACTGTCACCTGAGCTGGGTGGCCGCATTGACCAAGAATGGCTCCATCCAGATCTCTGACCGGACGTTCTGCTCGTACCCCAGTGCGCTACGAGACCGGCCCCTGCGGAACCTGAAGGAAACCCAGCTGACTTGTGGTACGTGTCCCTACAGATAACATACGGAGGAATGGGGGGGGGGGGGGACATTTGTCATTGCTTTATTTGTTTCCTGATGATTGGTCCTGTGACTAATGGACTTCTCAGCTCTCCTCTTTTGTAATGGACGATGGGATTGGCTTCCTGTGTGTGTCTCTGCTATGATTGGTTGCACCTGGTTTGAACCCTATAGACTCATTTCCAACTGTTGACTCTTTAATTTGAAAGTGTTCTAGTACAGGGTGCAGTACTCATCTAGCCCTCTACAATGTTGTGTAGTGAGTGTACAGCTTGTATAACGGTGTAAATTTGCCGTCCCCTCAAAATAAATCAACACACAGCCATTAATGTCTAAATCGCTGGCAACAAAAGTGAGGACACCCCTTCCCCTCCCCCGGTGTCATGTGACTCGTTAAGCCCCATACACACTATCAGTTTTCCTGACGGTTTTCTCTTCAGGTTTACCAAAACCATCTAATATGAGGTCAAACCTCAAGAGTTTCAATTTGTATGCAATCAGGCCGGCCCTTGCACTACATGGTAAACCTGAAGAGAAAACCGTCAGGAAAACTGATAGTGTGTATGGGGCTTTAGTGTTACAAGGTCTCAGGTGTGAATGGGGAGCAGGTGTGATAAATTTGGTGTTATCGCTCTCACTCTCTCATACTGGTCACTGGAAGGACAACATGGCGCCTCATGGGTAAGAACTCTCTGAGGATCTAATATAAAGAATTGTGTCTCTACATAAAGATGGCCGAGGATATAAGAAGATCGCCAAGACCCTGAGACTGATCTGCAGCACGGGGGCCGAGACCATCCAGCGGTATAACAGGATGGGTTCCCCTCCCCCCGCCTCGCCATGGTCCACCAAAGAAGTTGAGGTCACATGCTCAGCGTCATATCCAGAGGTTGTCTCTGGGAGATAGACGTATGAGTGCTGCCAGCATTGCTGCAGAGGGTGAAGGGGTGGGGGAGGGGTCAGCCTGTCAGTGCTCAGACCATACGCCGCACACTGCATCAAATTGGTCCCCAGAAGGAAGTCTCTTGTAAAGATGATGCACAAGAAAGAACCGCAAACAGTTTGCTGAAGACAAGCAGACTAAGGACATGGATTACTGGAACCGTGTCCTGTGGTCTGATGAGACAAGATAAAGGTATTTGGTGTCAGATGGTGTCAGGCGTGTCCTGAAGGGAAGAGGCGTGTCCTGGAGGGAAGAGGCATGTCCTGTGGTCTGATGAGACAAGATAAAGGTATTTGGTGTCAGATGGTGTCAGGCGTGTCCTGAAGGGAAGAGGCGTGTCCTGGAGGGAAGAGGCATGTCCTGTGGTCTGATGAGACAAGATAAAGGTATTTGGTGTCAGATGGTGTCAGGCGTGTGTGTGTGTGGGGGTGAGAAAGACAAAGACAAGTGTGTCTTGTCTACAGTAGTGTTGCTCACGAATATTCGCATTGCGAATATTCGCTACGAATATTGCATATTCGAGTATTCGCGAATAACACGAATATCGCGGCGAATATTCGCTATTTCGAATATTCGAATTTTTTCATTTTTTTTTTTAGAACAGATCACATCCTAGAGATCCCCATCGACGTCTAAAAGCATTGCTGGTATGATTAGAGACCTTGGGCCGAGTAGCTGCAGCGCTCATTTTATATTGCCGAAAAATCGCAATGCGATTATTCGGCAATAGCGATATCGCGCGATTATTTTATATTGTAATATATCACAAATATTCTGAGCCAATCAGAGTGCTCCATTCCGCATTTCTCGAAATTTCGCAATTATTTTGTATTGTAATATATCACGAATATTCTGAGCCAATCAGAGTGCTCCATTCCGCATTTCTCGAATATTCGCAATTATTTTATATTGTAATATATCACGAATATTCTGAGCCAATCAGAGTGCTCCTTCCGCATTTCTCGAATATTCGCAATTATTGTGTATTGTAATATATCACGAATATTCTGAGCCAATCAGAGTGCTCCTTCCGCATTTCTCGAATATTCGCAATTATTTTATATTGTAATATATCACGAATATTCTGAGCCAATCAGAGTGCTCCTTCCGCATTTGCCGAATATTCGCAATTATTTTGTATTGTAATATATCACGAATATTCTGAGCCAATCAGAGTGCTCCATTCCGCATTTCTCGAAAAATCGCAATAGCGAAAAATCGCAATAGCGAAAAATCGCAATAGCGAAAATTCGCAATAATTTAATTTCCAAAAAATATCACGAATATTCGTATTTAGCGAATATTTCTCGAATATTCGACTATATATTCGAGATATATCGCGAAATCGAATATGGCATATTCTGCTCAACACTAGTCTACAGTCAGGCATGGTGGTGGGAGTGTCATGGTCTGGGGCTGCATGGGTGCTGACGGCACTGGGGGGCTACAGATCATTGAGGGGACCATGAATGCCAACATGTACTGTGACATACTGAAGAAGAGCATGATCCCCTCCCTTCAGAGACTGGGCCACAGGGTAGTATTCCAACATGATAACCACCCCAAACACACCTCCAAGACCACCACTGCCTTGCTAAAGAAGCTGAGAGTAAAGGTGATGGACTGGCCAAGCATGTCTCCAGACCTAAACCCTATTGATCATCTGTGGGGGATCCTCAAACGGAAGTTGGAGGAGCGCAAGAGTCTCTAACATCCACCAGCTCTGTGATGTCATCATGGAGGAGGGGAAGAGGACTCCAGTGACAACCTGTGAAGCTCTGGTGACCTCCATGCCCAAGAGGGTTAAAGATAACGGCGGCCACACTAAATATTGACACTTTGGGCCCAACGTGGACATTTTCACTTAGGGGTGTCCTCAGTTTTGTCACCTGCGATTTAGACATTAATGGCTGTGTGTTGAGTTATTTTGAGGGGACTGAAAATGTACACTGTTATACAAGCTGTACACTCACTACACAACATTGTAGATACAAAGTGTCATTTCTTCAGCGTTGTCGTGACTTCATCATTAAGTATTATCGGTTGTTTTGTTTGCAGAAGGGACTCCGGAGCTCCACACCCACCAGCTCATCCCATCCTTGCGGCAAGTTGTGTTTCAGGGGGACAGGATACCTATTCAGTGTACAGCAAGCTACTTGGGCAACGGCAGCCAAATCATCTGGTACCATAACGGGAAGCAGGTGGAGGAGGATGATGAACAGGGCATTATCCTGGAGAAGACAATCGTCCATGACTGCACCTTTATCACAAGGTACGGGATCATTGCAGGAAAAATGAAACCCTGACAGGTAGAAAAAAACATTTAATGCATATATATTTGCTAAGAATTCTTATAGACTTTGTCATAGGGGGAGGAGGGGAGGGGAGAATTACTGAAGGTGTAAAGTGTAGGCATTTACCCAGGGGCGCAGCCCCCCCCCCCCCCCCAAACTTTCCTGCCATGGCCAAATCTCTGACTGTCCTTACAAGGAAATTCCTATTGGCCAATAAGGCTGCCCATTATAATAGTGGCCCATTCCTATTGGTCCATCGTTATGATGGGCAGCATTCCTGGCCAATAGGAATTTCCTTGTAAGGACAGTACGTAGCCATTTCTGGAAGTCTCACAAACCCAATATTACTCCTTCTCAGCCTCTGTTTTGCCACCTTGTCTTTGGTGTAAGGCTTGTCATTGCAGCCTGTGGTGCTCCAAGGTTATTTGTAGTGACAGAAGCTGATCTCCTATGCTGCTGAGTCAGGTTTCAGCCTCCATTACTCTTTTGGAAGAGCTTCTGTCATTTTTTGGAGTCTTGGCGGTGGAGGAAAAGCCTCCTGAAGCTTTTGAATGTCTTGGTGATGGAGGAAAAGCCTCTTTGAGCTTTTGGAAGTCTTGGTGGTGGAGGAAAAGCCTCCTGGAGCTTTTGAAAGTCTTGTTGGGGAAGGAAAAGCCTCTTTGAGCTTTTGGAAGTCTTGGTGGTGGAGGAAAAGCCTCCTTGAGCTTTTAGAAGTCTTGGCGGTGGAGGAAAAACCTCCTGAAGCTTTTGAATGTCTTGGTGATGGAGGAAAAGCCTCTTTGAGCTTTTGGAAGTCTTGGTGGTGGAGGAAAAGCCTCTTTGAGCTTTTGGAAGTCTTGGTGGTGGAGGAAAAGCCTCCTTGAGCTTTTAGAAGTCTTGGCGGTGGAGGAAAAACCTCCTGAAGCTTTTGAATGTCTTGGTGATGGAGGAAAAGCCTCTTTGAGCTTTTGGAAGTCTTGGTGGTGGAGGAAAAGCCTCCTGGAGCTTTTGAAAGTCTTGTTGGGTCTTGTTGGCGGAAGCCTCCTTGAGCTTTTAAAGCTTGGCTGGAGGAAAAACTTGAAGCTTTTGGTCTTGGTGAAGGAAAAGCCTCTTGGCGGTGGTGGTGGAAGCCTCCTGGAGCTTTTGAAAGTCTTGTTGGGGAAGGAAAAGCCTCTTGAAGCTTTTGGAAGTCTTGGCGGTGAAGGAAAAGCCTCCTTGAGCTTTTGGAAGTCTTGTTGGTGGAGGAAAAGCCTCCTGAAACTTTTGGAAGTCTTGGTGGTGAAGAAAAAGCCTCTTTGAGCTTTTGGAAGTCTTGGTGGTGAAGGAAAAGCCTCCTGAAGCTTTTGGAAGTCTTGTTGGTGGAGGAAAAGCCTCCTGAAGCTTTTGGAAGTCTTGGTGGTGAAGGAAAAGCCTCCTTGAGCTTTTGGAAGTCTTGTTGGTGGAGGAAAAGCCTCCCAAAGGTTTTGGAAGTTTGGTGGTAGAGGAAAAGCCTCCTTGAGCTTTTGGAAGTCTTGGTGGTTAATGAAAAGCCTCCTTGAGCTTTTGGAAGTCTTGTTGGCGGAGGAAAAGCCTCCTGAAGCTTTTGAAAGTCTTGGCGGAAGTGGAAAAGACTCCTGAAGCTTTTGTAAGTCTTGGCGGAGAAGTAAAAGCCTCCTGAAGCTTTTGGAATTCATTGAAGAGGAAAATGGATTTGGGGACTGTAGGGGGGGGGGGGCTCAGTAAGATACTGGGGTGTTTGTTTTACTTTAATTTGGTTGTAAACCCTTCCATACCCTTCCAAACCCTTTCCTTAGTGAACTAATGTCAGGTGATAGACAGAGATTACACAAATCCTCCTACATAAGTTGTTTATCTGCTGCCCTCCCATCTTTAGACCCATTCAAAGTCCAGATTTATACAGCTGGTATGAGCTTTCTGAAAGCAGGGGTGGGAAGCTGATGTTACCCTCTGCAGAGCTAAGTGAGAGCTGATTGGAGGTTAACATTTAAAAACAATTGGAAGCCCCCACAGGTGTGTAGAGGCGCAGTGATGTAGGTATAGACGTGGTCCTCTACAGGTTTCGTGGCCCATGTCGCCTATTTAGGTGGAGTCAACCAAGAGCATCTATGAAAAAATACACAATCTCATAATTACAGTGTCATGGAAATCTAAATTGTAGCAAAGCTACCAATATCACATTTACTTTGGAGCATTGAGAAGCCGGCGTGACTCACCAATGAAGGCCCGGTTGGCCAACAAGCGGCATCAATTGAGACACCCTAAACGGGTGATCCCCCAGGGGCGAACACAGGAGGCTATTGGGATGGACTGAAAATGTATAGAAGAGGTATAATGTCATGGACATGCAATATTGTCTTGTCAGCTTACCTTCTCCTCATGTGTCCATTAGAGGCCTGACTCTCTTCTGGCTGCCTTTTATCACCTTCCTCCCTGTATGGCCCCACCCCAGGCCATCCCAGGAAGTCTATATTAACTGTTGCACTGCAGGTCTGCTTTGCTGTTCAACTTTGTTTGTTAGCTTGTGTTACCTGTGTGCCGTGTGCTACGTTAACCTTTCTGTGTACCGATTTTGGCTCGTCTCTGACTATTCCTGTTTGCCTGTGACCCTGACCTTTGGCCTGTCCCTTGGTTACCATCGTCTGCCTGTTGCCCCGACCTCAGCTTACCCATCACTATCCCTTGTGTCCTCAGTGGCTGCTTCCCCTCTCTCCCTACGGAACGTGATCTGGGGGACTCCAGGGGCCGCGACCTGGATTCAGTTGCAGCAAAGGCCATCCTCACCACTAGAGGCTCTGGTGAACACCTGCTGGACCTTAGACTCCGCGCCCTGGGGAATCTTGGGTTCACATTTCCTGCCCATTCGCAACAGTCTGCTATTGGGTTCACTACCTTGCTCCCTGTCTCCATCGGGGCTCCCATTCGTAACCTGGCCACAGGTGACCTGACATATAATTAATTTGAAAACTGTGAGTCCATACATAGAGCCAATACACTAACTGGGAAAGGGGGTGCAAGGAGAGGGGGGAAAAGGGGTGAGGGAGGGAGGAAAGGATAAAGGGGGGAGGGGGGAAAGAAAGGAGGGGAGGGGGAAAGGGGGAGAAAGAAGAGTGGGAGACAGGGCCAGGGAAGGGAGGGGAAGAAAGAGGAGGGGGGAAAGGAAAAAAGGGGGGAAGAGGAGGGGGAGGGGGAAAAATATGGTTCATAGACGTTTATTAAAAAGCAGCAACACATACATCAAGGCGACGCGTTTCTGAGGGAATAGACTCCCCCCTTCTTCAGGACTGTTGCTGCGTACTATTTAATGGGAGAAATTCCCATGAATGGTTATGTTGGATCAAGGCTTCAGAAACCAGGGTGGCAGGATCAAGGCTTCAGTCGTATAGGCAGCATGTAGTAATGGCAGAGCGAGTGGACAGGTGGAGTTCCACTTTAATACTGAAATAATTTCCCAACCTGAGGCCGACCCGACCAACCAGACCTGTGACACCTCCCAAGAACCTAAGAAAATAAACCCATCTGCTGCCATTTTTTCTTTTTTTTTTTTTCCCCCTTGCGGGCACTTTCTGCACGTGTGCCGTGAGCTCCATGCATGCGTTATCCTATGGACTGGTGTTTATGTTGTAGGACGGGGGAGGGGGGGGGGAATGTAGGACTGGGCCGTGGTAAAATTCGAGGCTTGAGGGAGAGCAGGAATGTCTTGTTTACACTCCGCTCTGCGTTTAAATTTAGCAAAGGGCTCTGGTATTACAGCCCTGCATCCTGCCGGCTCCGGCCCTCCGATAAACTGTTTATTCCTAGCTGGCAAATCAGCCGTTTCCTCCCAGCGTGGGGGCACATCCTGTGCGTTCAGGGACTCCGATCGGATGTGCGATTCCCTTTGCCAAGGTGCACCGAGAAAATCCAGAGCGATTGACGGCAAAAACCGAGTCCCTCGGCCCACCTAGTCTGTGCACGCTCCATTGTTACAGCGCAGGGGAAAAATAACACTTCAGAATCGACACGTGAAACATTCCTGAGCCGCTTCCAGTCTCCGAAAATCCACCGCTTCGTATAAACTACTACCGCCGTCCACATCAACTCCACTTATTATACAATCAGTGACGGCTGGTGCTCAAATTTTTTGGGGGGCGCAAACAAACTGAAAAATTCTGGGGAAAAAAACATCAATTGCAGCCACTGTGCCCCAAGTGCTGCCACTGTGCCCCAACTGCTGCCACTGTGCCCCATGTGCTGCCACTGTGCCCCACGTGCTTCCACTGTGCCTTATGTGCTGCCACTGTGCCCCATGTGCTGCCACTGTGCCCCAAATTTTGCCACTGTGCCCCATGTGCTGCCACTGTGCCTGTGCCTTGTTTGCTGCCACTGTGCCCCAAATGCTGCCACAGTGCCCCAAACGCTGCCACAGTGCCCCATGTGCTGCCACTGTGCCCCAAATGCTGCCACAGTGCCCCAAATGCTGCCACAGTGCCACAGTGCCCCATGTGCTGCCACTGTGCCCCATGTGCTGCCACTGTGCCCAAAGTGCTGCCACTGTGCCCCAAATGCTGCCACTGTGCCCCAAATGCTGCCACTGTTCCCCAAATGCTGCCACCGTGCCCCAAATGTTGCCACTGTGCCCCAAATGCTGCCACTGTGCCCCAAATATTGCCACTGTGCCCCATGTGCTGCAACTGTGCCCCATGTGCTACCACTGTGCCTTATGTGCTGCCACTGTGCCCCAAGTGCTGCCACTGTGCCCCATGTGCTGCCACTGTGCCCCAAATTTTTACACTGTGCCGCATGTGCTGCCACTGTGCCGCATGTGCTGTCCCTGTGCTCCATGTGCTGCCACTGTGCCACAAGTGCTGCCACTGTGCCTTATGTGCTGCCACTGTGCCCCAAGTGCTGCCACTGTGCCCCAAGTGCTGCCACTGTGCCCCCCGTCATCTGCCCGGCACTTACCTTGTCTCGGGTGGGCAGAGGGTGACGGCGGCTAGTTAGCTCCATCTTCACCCCGATTGCTTCTCCCGCCCGCTCCTCCTCTCGTCCTATGCTGTGATTGGATGCCTGATAGGGCCCATGATGCTATTAAGATGGCACTGCCCTCTGATTTTCAACAAGAGTTGCTTCTCATCTTCATTGCTTTGTAAGTCATCCCACCATCATGGACGCCCCCACCATGTATAAGTCATCCCACCACCCTGGACCCTTCCACCATGTATAAGTCATTCCACCACCCTGGACCCTTCCACCATGTATAAGTCACCCCACCACCCTGGACCCTTCCACCATGTATAAGTCATCCCACCACCCTGGAACGCCCCCATCATGTATAAGTCATCCCACCACCCTGGACCCTTCCACCATGTATAAGTCATCCCACCACCCTGGACGCCCCCATCATGTATAAGTCATCCCACCACCCTGAACCCTTCCACCTTGTATAAGTCATCCCACCACCCTGGACGCCCCCACCTTTTATAAGTCATTCCACCACCCTGGACCCTTCCACCATGTATAAGTCATCCCACCACCCTGGACGCCCCCACCTTGTATAAGTCATTCCACCACCCTGGACCCTTCCACCATGTATAAGTCATCCCACCACCCTGGACCCTTCCACCATGTATAAGTCACCCCACCACCCTGGACCCTTCCACCATGTATAAGTCATCCCACCACCCTGGACGCCCCCACCTTGTATAAGTCATTCCACCACCCTGGACCCTTCCATCATGTATAAGTCATCCCACCACCCTGGACGCCCCCACCTTGTATAAGTCATCCCACCACCCTGGACCCCTCCACCATGTAAAAGTCATTCCACCACCCTGGACCCTTCCACCATGTATAAGTCATCCCACCACCCTGGACCCTTCTACCATGTATAAGTCACCCCACCACCCCACCCTGGACGCCCCCACCTTGTATAAGTCATTCCACCACCCTGGACCCTTCCACCATGTATAAGTTATTCCACCACCCTGGACCCTTTCACCATGTATAAGTCATTCCACCACCCTGGACCCTTCCATCATGTATAAGTCACCCCACCACCCTGGACCCTTCCACCATGTATAAGTCATCCCACCACCCTGGACCCTTCCACTATGTATAAGTCATCCCACCACCCTGGACGCCCCCACCATGTATAAGTCATCCCACCACCCTGGACCCTTCCACCTTGTATAAGTCACCCCACCACCCTGGACCCATCCACCATGTATAAGTCATCCCACCACCCTGGACCCTTCCACCATGTATAAGTCATCCCACCACCCTGGACCCTTCCACCATGTATAAGTCATCCCACCACTCTGGACCCTTCAACCTTGTATAAGTCATTCCACTACCCTGGACCCTTCCACCATGTATAAGTCATCCCACCACCCTGGACCCTTCCACCATGTATAAGTCATCCCACCACTCTGGACCCTTCAACCTTGTATAAGTCATTCCACTACCCTGGACCCTTCCACCATGTATAAGTCATCCCACCACCCTGGACCCTTCCACAGTGTATAAGTTATTCCACCACCCTGGACCCTTTCACCATGTATAAGTCATCCCACCACCCTGGACCCTTCAACCTTGTATAAGTCATTCCACCACCCTGGACCCTTCCACCATGTATATGTCATTCCACCACCCTGGACCCTTCCACCATGTATAAGTCATCCCACCACCCTGGACCCTTCCACCATGTATAAGTCATCCCACCACCCTGGACCCTTCCACCATGTATAAGTCATTCCACCACCCTGGACCCTTCCACCATGTATAAGTCATCCCACCACCCTGGTCCCTTCCACCTTGTATAAGTCATCCCACCACCCTGGACCCTTCCACGGTGTATAAGTCATCCCACCACCCTGGACCCTTCAACCTTGTATAAGTCATCCCACCACCCTGGTCCCTTCCACCTTGTATAAGTCATCCCACCACCCTGGACCCTTCCACGGTGTATAAGTCATCCCACCACCCTGGACCCTTCAACCTTGTATAAGTCATTCCACCACCCTGGACCCTTCCACCATGTATAAGTCATTCCACCACCCTGGACCCTTCCACCATGTATAAGTCATCCCACCACCCTGGACCCTTCCACGGTGTATAAGTCATCCCACCACCCTGGTCCCTTCCACCTTGTATAAGTCATCCCACCACCCTGGACCCTTCCACGGTGTATAAGTCATCCCACCACCCTGGACCCTTCCACCATGTATAGGTCACCCCACCACCCTGGACCCTTTCACCATTTATAGGTCACCCCACCACCCTGGACCCTTTCACCATGTATAAGTCATTCCACCACCCTGGACCCTTCCACCATGTATAAGTCATTCCACCACCCTGGACCCTTCCACCATGTAAAGTATAAAAATGTTGCCATTTAAAAAAGGATACAAAGAAAAGCCCTCTGACTTGCATATTACTCTAATCCCCCGAGTCATGAAGGGTTAACCAAGCCTGTTATGCGGTTGGAGTGCTATAAGTACTTGCAGCAAGGCTTTTAGAGCTTTATTTAATTTGTATTTTGAAGGACTTTTGCTGACGGCGAGACAAACGTCTTTAAAAATCTTTAATCATGATGAAATTTTCACTAATGCTCGGGATTAAGTCAATGTTTATACCAACGCTGATTATTTTAAACCTCGAAAAATGCAATAAATGGTCTTTTCTTGCTCTCTGTGCAAATAAGTGAATAGCGCCTCCCTGTGGTGAGTTGATGAACGGCATCTACAGATCACACACAGTCATGTAACATGACAAAGGCCGACGTCAATGGTCCAGGAGCGTCGTTCTGAGATTGGTAACACAGAGCAACCAGTCAGCAATGACTTTTCAGAGTTCTGATCGGTTTATTTTTTTTTATCGCGTTTAAAAAATTCCTGCGCAAATACCATGTGGCATAAAAAATTGCAATGACCGCCATTTTATTCCCTAGGGTCTCTACTAATATATATATATATTAGGACGCGGCTGAAAAGGCAGAGAGTTTTTTTTATTATCTCAGTCTTTCCAGAGGAGAGATGTGAGATCTTATTGACCCCGCCTCTCTCCAAAAGGACCTGTCACACACTATTCCTATTACATGGGATGTTTACATTCCATGTAATAGGAATAAAAGTTATAACATTGTAAAAAAAAGTAAAAAAAAAAAGTAAAGCACCCCTGTCCCCGCACAGAAGCAAACGCATATGTAAGTCGCGCCCACATATGTAAACGGCCTTCAGACCACCCATGTGAGGTATCGCCACGTGCGTTAGAGCGAGAGCAATAATTCTAGCCCTAGACCTCCTCTCTAAACAGGTAACCTGTAAAAAAAAATGTAAGCGTTGGCTACGGTCATTTTTACGTACCGAAATTTGGCGCCATTCCATGAGTGTGCGCAATTTTAAAAGCGTGACATGTTGGGTATCTATTTACTCGGCGTAACATCATCTTTCACATTATACAAAAAAATTGGGCTAACTTTACTGTTTTTTTTTATTATTATTCAAGATACGTTTTTTTAGTTTTTTTTTTAAAAATCGCTGCGCAAATACCGTGTGATGTAAAAAGTTGCACTGACTGCCATTTAAAAAAAATATATAATGTTTGGGGGTTCTGAGTAATTTTCTAGAAGAAAAATTATGATTTTTGCACGTAGGCGCGAAGTGCCAGAATTGGTCCAGATGGGGAGTGGCATACCGCAAAAAAATGACCTGGTCATAAAGGGGGGTAAATCTTCTGAAGGGCAAGTGGTTGGTTAATACCGATTTAACATTGTATTTTCTATAATATACCAAAAAAAGTTTGTCTCGGCAGGGCTGCTGATGGGGGGGACCACCAGTCCTCCTGTAGGGGGCCCAGGCACAGAGGGGGGGACCACCAATCCTCCTGTAGGGGGACCAGGTCCACAGGAGGGACCACCAGTCCTCCTGTAGGGGGCCCAGGCACACAGGGTAGGGTGACCACGTGTCCCAGATTGCCCATAACAGTCCCGCATTTTGCAGGTCTGTCCCCGGCACATTCATTCCAGGACAATACAGTGTCCTGGAATGAAACTAACACAGCCACCCCCCCGGGCCAAACCAATGCCCCCAAAAAAGGCCGCCACATCACCGCTTTACTCACTGACAGTACTCATTCTGGCCGGAAAAGCCTGGAGGAGCACAATCCCCGCCCCCTGATTGTGATTGGAGAAATCATAAATCCCGCCTCTTGTGTCCAATCACTGTGCTGTGATTTGTTACAGAACAAGCTGATTTTTGGGGAGGGAGGGTGTCCCTGAATGGTAGTTTGGAAATGTGGTCAAACACAGGGGGACCACCTGTCCTCCTGTAGGGAGCTCAGGCACACAGGGGGACCACCAATCATCCTGTAGGGGGCTCAGGCACACAGGGGGACCACCAATCATCCTGTAGGGGACCCAGGCACACAGGGGGACCACCAGTTCTCCTGTAGGGGGCCCAGGCACACAGGGGGACCACCAGTCATCCTGTAGGGGTCCCAGGCAAACAGGGGGACCACCAGTCATCCTGTAGGGGTCTCAGGCACACAGGAGGAACCACCAGTCCTCTTGTAGGGGGCCCATGCACACAGGGGGACCACCAGTCATCCTGTAGGGGGCCCAGGCACAAAGGGGGGACACCAGTCATTCTGTAGGGGTCCCAGGCACACAGGGGGACCACCAGTTCTCCTGTAGGGCGCCCGGGCACACAGGGGGACCACCAGTCATCCTGTAGGGGTCCCAGGCACACAGGGGGAACCACCAGTCACCCAGTAGGGGGCCCAGGCATACAGGGTAAGGTGACCAGATTTTTTAAATGAAATCCAGGGACATATTTTTTCTTTACTAGTAATGGCGGCAATCAGTGACTCTCTGCCCGTTGCCGCCCGCCTCACAGCCAGTCATATCTTACTCTTCGGGCCCCGACTACTACTGGATGGGAAGCGGAGGAAGATCACTCCGCCAGGGAAGGCAGGGAGATAGGCAGGTGGCTGGCCAGGATTTGAGCCAAGGCAGAAGAACATGCAAGTGGAGCTAAATGGGAATGCGCCGGAAACTGAAGAAATATTCCCTCCACTCCGACCAGCACATGATCATCAGAAAGGGGCACAGATAATGGGAAAAATACAACCCGAAGTCTTATGAGACGAAACGACGTAGGGTAGTGGCGTGCTGACGTCTTCAACCGCATACTGTGTCCCGGAGTGAACGGGTTGTGCTAGCCGGCCGGCTATATTTTCACAAGCGATTTTTATCTGCATTCTTGTAAGTGTGATTTTAATTTTTTACAATAAATTTGTTATATGGGTTCACACTATATAGCTTCTTTCCTTCTCCACATTCATACTACACTGATTATCGGTCCATTGTGAGAGAAGTTTTGGCTCTTGGATATCCTGCCACGCAAACCCCCTGGCTGGGAAGTAAGCCATCTGCTGTCAGAAGATCTCTGGTTGGGATCTTCCCCTCTGGTAAGGGGCATTGTGATCGAAAGGTGGAGGTGTCCTGTCTATCTAAGCACTATTCTGAGGTTTTCTTGCACGTTTTTATGGTTTTATGTGTTAGAACTATAGACTTTTTCACCTTTGATTTATATTTTTGTCACTTATGGGATTCATATCTCATTCATGGGGCTAATTTTCTTGTTCCATGTAAATTTAAAGGTATTATATCATTTTATGTTATCATAACTATAGAGTTCACATGAGTTGCGCAGCTTGTCTACCATCGAAAAATACAACCCCCCTATGCTAGTAGGCACGGCGGAGCGAGGGTGTGTAATTCAATTTTTTTATATTAATTCTGCACTGATTGTATTTAAAAATTGCCCATGCCCCCTATTAAATCCAATCTGGGACAAAACCAGGGACAGACTTGGTCCAGGGACAGTGTCCTCAATCAGGGGACTGTCCCCTGAAACTGGGGACGTCTGGTCACCCTAATACAGGGGGACCACCAGTCATCCTGTAGGGGTCTCAGGCACACAGGAGGAACCACCAGTCCTCCTGTAGGGGGCCCAGGCACACAGGGGGGACCACCAGTCATCCTGTAGGGGGCCCAGGCACAAAGGGGGGCCACCCGTCCTCCTGTAGGGGCCCAGGCACACAGGGGGGACCACCAGTCCTCCTGTAGGGGGCCCAGGCACACAAGGGGAACCACCAGTCCTCCTGTAGGGGGCCCGAGCACACAGGTGGGGCCCAGACAGCAGAGGGAATTGGAAGCATGCCCTGTGCGGCTCGCTGCAGCAGCTGAAAGCCAGTTCCTCTCCCTCCTGCCAGCTTTTAGCTCCTGCAGGGAGAGACACAGGACATCATTCCTGTAATTGCTTCCCCTGCACTCACCCCCCCTCTCTGTTCTGCCTGCTTCTGATCCCCCCCTCTGTGTGCCCCCCTGTCACTGTGCAAAATATTGTTTTGATATATTTGGGGGGGGGGGGCTGCCAGGTAGCCTGTACAGGGCCCCGAGATTTTTAACAGCAGCCCTGAGTCTCGGCTCCGGACACGTTGGATGGAAGGAGAACATTAAACAGATTTTTTATTTATTTTTTCTCCTTTTTTCCATTTGTAAAAACCTCTGCCGAGTGTAAACCATTTGCGAGGTTTCAGCCAAAGCTGCGAGCCGTTCTCATTATTCACGTCCGTCATGTTGCGCTCGGCCTGGACGGGGATCACTTTGTTTATCTTCTTCCCCCCTGTCTGCTTTCCAACAAAGCTTTTTTCCTCTTCCCCCCGGTGACACAATCCTGGTGCTCAGACAAAAGGTATACATCACAGTGAGTTTATGTATGTGCCTCGGGCTGAGCCGGGGACCGCGCCAAGCTGTCCGGGGGCCTACTAGACTCAATCATTGACGTCCAGCTTGGAGTGCGGTTCACACCGGTTCACGTCCTATCCAGCCGCCATTTGTTTACCGCGCCTGGCCAAGTGCGCGGGTTTTGATGCGATCTGCGGAGGATTTCACACACATTACTTCCAGGTGTTTCTCATGGAAGAAAAAAAATATGGGAAATTTATACTTTGTATCTTTTGTTGTCAGATTTCCAATGACATCATTTATCTTGTAGACAAAAATACATTGATGGTAAAAAATAACTTTTTTTTTTTTTTTGGGGGGGGGGGGGGGGGGGGGGGGGTTTAGATGGAAAACTTGTAATATGAAAATTTCACACTTCATAAAAGTCGCCTTTTACTTTCTTTGGAGGCCAAATGTAGTGAAACCCAAATAAGATCATCAGCATGTGTGGAGGATTCGGGATCCAAGCTATAAAAGTTGTGTGCGATATTCTTCACCGTCTACATTTCCAGGGCGGTTAGGCCTCGTTTACATTCGCTTCAAAATGTGGCATTGGATGCTTTTGCCAATTGCCACCCATAGCCTGCCACCAGGTGCGGTGCCGCTTGCCACCCATAGCCTGCCACCAGGTGCGGTGCCGCTTGCCACCCATAGCCTGCCACCAGATGCGGTGCCGCTTGCCACCCATAGCCTGCCACCAGATGCAGAGCCGCTTGCCACCCATAGCCTGCCACCAGATGTGGTGAAGTTTGCCACCCATAGCCTGCCACCAGATGTGGTGAAGTTTGCCACCCATAGCCTGCCACCAGATGCAGTGCCGCTTGCCACCCATAGCCTGCCACCAGATGCAGTGCCGCTTGCCACCCATAGCTTACCACCAGATGCGGTGCCGCTTGCCACCCATAGCCTGCCACCAGATGCAGTGCTGCTTGCCACCCATAGCCTGCCACCAGATGCAGTGCCGCTTGCCACCCATAGCCTGCCACCAGATGCAGAGCCGCTTGCCACCCATAGCCTGCCACCAGATGCAGTGCCGCTTGCCACCCATAGCCTGCCACCAGATGCGGTGCCGCTTGCCACCCATAGCCTGCCACCAGATGCAGTGCCGCTTGCCACCCATAGCCTGCCACCAGATGCGGTGCCGCTTGCCACCCATAGCCTGCCACCAGATGCAGTGCCGCTTGCCACCCATAGCCTGCCACCAGATGCAGAGCCGCTTGCCACCCATAGCCTGCCACCAGATGCGGTGCCGCTTGCCACCCATAGCCTGCCACCAGATGTGGTGCCGCTTGCCACCCATAGCCTGCCACCAGATGCAGTGCCGCTTGCCACCCATAGCTTACCACCAGATGCGGTGCCGCTTGCCACCCATAGCCTGCCACCAGATGCGGTGAGGCTTGCCACCAGATGCAGTGCTGCTTGCCACCCATAGCCTGCCACCAGATGCAGTGCCGCTTGCCACCCATAGCCTGCCACCAGATGCAGAGCCGCTTGCCACCCATAGCCTGCCACCAGATGCAGTGCCGCTTGCCACCCATAGCCTGCCACCAGATGCGGTGCCGCTTGCCACCCATAGCCTGCCACCAGATGCAGTGCCGCTTGCCACCCATAGCCTGCCACCAGATGCAGAGCCGCTTGCCACCCATAGCCTGCCACCAGATGCGGTGCCGCTTGCCACCAATAGCCTGCCACCAGATGCAGTGAGGCTTGCCACCAGATGCAGTGCTGCTTGCCACCCATAGCCTGCCACCAGATGCAGTGCCGCTTGCCACCCATAGCCTGCCACCAGATGCAGAGCCGCTTGCCACCCATAGCCTGCCACCAGATGCAGTGCCGCTTGCCACCCATAGCCTGCCACCAGATGCGGTGCCGCTTGCCACCCATAGCCTGCCACCAGATGCAGTGCCGCTTGCCACCCATAGCCTGCCACCAGATGCAGAGCCGCTTGCCACCCATAGCTTACCACCAGATGCGGTGCCGCTTGCCACCCATAGCCTGCCACCAGATGCGGTGCCACCCATAGCTACCACCAGATGCCCGCTTGCCACCCATAGCCTGCCACCAGATGCAGTGCCGCTTGCCACCCATAGCTTACCACCAGATGTGGTGCCGCTTGCCACCCATAGCCTGCCACCAGATGCGGTGAGGCTTGCCACCAGATGCAGTGCTGCTTGCCACCCATAGCCTGCCACCAGATGTAGTGCCGCTTGCCACCCATAGCCTGCCACCAGATGCAGAGCCGCTTGCCACCCATAGCCTGCCACCAGATGCCGCTTGCCAGTGCCGCTTGCCACCCATAGCCTGCCACCAGATGCGGCCGCTGCCACCCATAGCCTGCCACCAGCTTGCCACCCATAGCCTGCCACCAGATGCAGTGCCGCTTGCCACCCATAGCCTGCCACCAGATGCAGAGCCGCTTGCCACCCATAGCCTACCACCAGATGCAGTGCCGCTTGCCACCCATAGCCTGCCACCAGATGCAGGCCGCTTGCCACCCATAGCTTGATGCGGTGCCGCTTGCCACCCATAGCCTGCCACCAGATGCGGTGCCGCTTGCCACCCATAGCCTGCCACCAGATGTAGTGCCGCTTGCCACCCATAGCCTGCCGATGCAGAGCCGCTTGCCACCCATAGCCTGCCACCAGATGCAGTGCCGCTTGCCACCCATAGCCTGCCACAATGTGGTGCCGCTTGCCACCCATAGCAGATGCCGCTTGCCACCCATAGCCTGCCACCAGATGCGGTTGCCGCTTGCCACCCATAGCCTGCCACCAGATGCGGTGCCGCTTGCCACCCATAGCCTGCCACCAGATGCACCCATAGCCTGCCACCAGATGCAGTGCCGCTTGCCACCCATAGCCTGCCACCAGATGCAGTGCCGCTTGCCACCCATAGCCTGCCACAAGATGCAGTGCCGCTTGCCACCCATAGCCTGCCATCAGATGCGGTGAGGCTTGCCACCAGATGCAGTGCTGCTGTCACTCCCTCTGCGTAGAAGGAAAGGAGTGGCGTCACTATCTGGAGAGTGAAGACCACACCAGTCCCTGCTGTTTGCCGCTGGGTGCCGGAGAAGGAGGAGGTGCTGAGGTGGGTGGGGACAGCAGTGCTGCACTAGGCGCAGGCCTCGCTCCCGGTCTAACTGTCTGAAAGTAAATTGTCACTGGTTGCAAGATGCCAGGCAGAACCGGCCCTAATTAGTAGGGGGTGGCTGTGTCCTCCATTTCATTCTGGGGCATTGTATTGTGAGGTGCTCAGGACCCAGGACAGACATGTTCAATTGCGGGACAGTCCCGGGCAATCCGGGACACGTGGGCACCCTACACACATTGTGTTTACTTTTCTTCATAAATGATCCCCCCCCCCCCCTGTCACATTCTTGGTGCTTCAAAGTGTCTCCAAAGCTCCACAGAAGTCTATGAGAACACTCGCTTACAGCACCTGCAGCGTCTGAGGAGCTTTTATCCAGAGCAGTGGCGGCTGGTGCTCAAAGGTTTTGGAGGTGCTCAAACAAACTGAAAAAAAAACATCAAGTGCAGCCACTGTGCCATCAATTTCTGACACTGTGCCCATCAATTTCTGACAGTGTGCCCATCAATTGCTGCCAGTGTGCCCATCAATTGCTGCCAGTGTGCCCATCAATTTCTGACACTGTGCCCATCAATTGCAGATACTGTGCCCCATCAAGTGCTGCCAGTGTGCCCACCAATTGCCGCTACTGTGCCCCATCAATTACTGCCAGTGTGCCCATCAATTGCTGATACTGTGCCCCATCAATTTCTGATCCCGTGCCCCTTCAATTGCTGCCAGTGTGCCCATCAATTGCCAAAACCGTGCCCATCAATTGCTGCCAGTGTGCTTATTAATTGCCGATACTGTGCCCCATCAATTACTGCCAGTGTGCCCATCAATTGCCGATACTGTGTCCATCAATTACTGCCAGTGTGTTCATCAATTGCTGCCAGTGTGCCCATCAATTGCCGATACTGTGTCCATCAATTACTGCCAGTGTGCCCATTAATTGCCGATACTGTGTTCATCAATTGCTGCCAGTGTGTTCATCAATTGCTGCCAGTGTGCCCATCAATTGCTGCCAGTGTGCCCACCAATTTTCGCTACTGTGCCCCATCAATTACTGCCAGTGTGCCCATCAATTGCTGATACTGTGCCCCATCAATTGCTGATCCCGTGCCCCTTCAATTGCTGCCAGTGTGCCCATCAATTGCCAAAACCGTGCCCATCAATTGCTGCCAGTGTGCTTATTAATTGCCGATACTGTGCCCCATCAATTACTGCCAGTGTGCCCATCAATTGCCGATACTGTGTCCATCAATTACTGCCAGTGTGTTCATCAATTGCCGATACTGTGTTCATCAATTGCTGCCAGTGTGTTCATCAATTGCTGCCAGTGTGCCCATCAATTGCTGCCAGTGTGCCCACCAATTGCCGCTACTGTGCCCCATCAATTACTGCCAGTGTGTTCATCAATTGCTGCCAGTGTGCCCATCAATTGCTGCCAGTGTGCCCACCAATTGCCGCTACTGTGCCCCATCAATTACTGCCAGTGTGTTCATCAATTGCTGCCAGTGTGCTCATCAATTGCTGCCAGTGTGCCCATCAATTGCCAAAACCGTGCCCATCAATTGCTGCCAGTGTGCCCATCAATTGCCGATACTGTGCCCATCAAATGCTGCCAGTGTGCCCATCAAATGCTGCCAGTGTGTTCATCAATTGCTGCCAGTGTGCTCATCAATGGCTGCCAGTGTGCCCATCAATTGCCGATACTGTGCCCATCAAATTCTGCCAGTGTGCCCATCAAAAATGCTGCCAGTGTGCCCATCAATTGCTGCCAGCGTGCCCACTAATTGCCGCTACTGTGCCCCATGAATTGCTGCCAGTGTGCATTGCCCGGCACTCACCTGTCTCGCAGCGGGTCACGGTGGCGTCCTCCACGCTCCTCGATGTCTGATAGATGTGGAGCGGCTCACTATGGAGGGGTTTTCTCCCATTTTTTTGTGGAATGATTTGGAATGTGCGGGGCCCAATTTTTTTTTGTGTCATTTTCTAAAAACAAGGGCCCAGATTCACAGAGCGATTACGCGTGCGCAACTGCTGTTGCGCGTGCGTAAGTCTAAATGTGCGCGTGCGTATAGTTGCACGCGATTCACAAAACAATATACGCCAGAAATCTACGTTTTTTGGTCCGGCGTAATTGAGTTAGACATTCGCTTCCCTTCGCGCAAAACTGCGCTAGACACACCATTGATTTGCTAGTCAAATATGCTAATGAGGGAGTTACGGGGATTCACAAAAAAACGCAGTTGCTGCGCAGGCTACGCGATGTGCGCAACAGCAAAATGTTCTGTCTAAAGTTAGAGCACCTAAAAGCTGGTCTAAATTTTGCAAAAAAGTCTAATTGTCAGATAAAGCAACACTGTTAGTGAGGAGTTCAGCAGTCACACGTGTTGCCCAACAATCTGTATGCCAACATGCCAGGGGCATCCATGCTCATAGCTATACTACTGACTTTAGATGAACAAAGAAGGAGGAGGGCACGGAGGATGGCACTAAGGAGGGCACGGGAGATGTTTTTTTTTATTTTTTATTTGCTTATATAAAATTTACAATTTAATCTAATACAATATTCTTATCTGATACAAGCCCCTCACTCTTCACTTGATATATCACACACGCATAGACCTCTTTGGCATGAGTGATTCTGAGGTGTTTCGCATCTTCAGATTCACCCCTCATGCCATCATGGAATTACCACAACCTTGCAGGAGGACATCAGCAGCCCAACACATGGCACCACCCATGACACCCATGACAGCTACATATACAATCAGAGCCCCATCCCCACAGATTTCGAACAGAACATGTATGGGGACAGCTGGCTGGTTGGTGAGTGACATGGGAGTCAGGCATGACTATCCCCTCCCGTGATGCACACCTCACAAGTGGCACATGCATGACTAACATCCTCCTGTCTTTTCCCTTCAAGGTGACTCTGCATATGCACTGGTACCCCATCTCATGACCCCATCTCATGCCAGCTCACATTATGCATCTTTGCACGTTAAACACACACATTGATCATGGCACAATGAGAATGCATGCATGCACACCACTGTGGTCCCTAGCACACACACCCCACATCCTCATCAAATTGGATTGGCACCAGTCCACCATGCAAGACTGGTGAGCAGTAACGCCACGTCAAGGCTCCAATTATGTCACTGTACATTCATACACCATTCACACGGACCTGGGAATCACTTCTCCCTGGTCCTGGGGAACCCTTCTCCACCAAAATTCAGGGTGACACCCCTTTTCCAGCAGGAATGTCACCCCCACATTCAAACAGCATTCACAACCCAAAATATGCAAAAAATGTCAGCAAAACAAAAAAAAAATGCAGAGAAAAAAAAAAAATGCTTTCAAACCAAAAAAAGGGGGGAAACAAAATTAATGCCCTCTGCGTGAGCCACGCCTGGGGCGCCCCCGGCCACGGCCCCGGCCCCTCAGGGGAGACGCATGGGGGAGGGGAAAAGCCGGGGAAGGAGGAGCAGCCCCTGAGATCTGCCCACCTGGCGGCCTGCCCTCCAAGGCCACGGCTATTCTGTCCAGGGCAGCACCAAGTGTTGCCGTGTTGCCCTGGATAGCCTGGGTAAGGGCCCTCACATCCTGCCCAACGCCTGCTGATGTAGTTTGCAGGTCATTTAGGCAGGTTGTGGAGGCCCGGGAGTGGGAGTCCAGGTTACCCAGCCTATCGTTGATGGAGGACAGGCTCTGATCCACCCGCCCCATAGTCTGGCAGAGCTGTCTCAGAAGGCGGGTCTGGGTGGCCAGGTTCCTTCTCAGACTGGCGGGCAGGAGATTGGGCGCCCCCCTGGTGCTCTGGGATGACCTCCTGGCTCCAGCTGATGGTTGTGGCCGGGGAGAAGGGGAGGCCCTTGTGAGGGGAGCCATGTTGGGGGAGGAGGGGGGGGGCTCCCCCTTAGGGAGGGCAGGCTTCTTGCAGCCAGAGGGGAAGAGTCCGCAGAAACCAAACGTCCAGTGCCTGCCATGGACTCCTCCTCCTCCTCCTCATGATCGTCCTCCGCATGATCATCCTCCTCCTCTTGTTCCTCCTCCGCGGACTCTGGCCTTGTTGGGGGGGCCTCATTAGGCTGCTGTCCTGGCGTTGGAGCGGTCAGGCCAGATGGCCCTGCACCCTCCTGCACAGCTGTGGATGACACAAACCATTCACAGGTTGGAGGATCCACACACTTGCCACATATTCCCTTTCACCCCCTCCCCCACACATGCTACACACCTGAGAGAAATAAAAACCTTACCTGGCACCGCGGGGACCGGACTTGTGTCAAAGCCTGGCAGGCCCTCCACTTCATGCCGGTGAAAGGTCAGGGCCACCACACGCTCCGTCGCTGTAAGCCTAATACGGCATGGTGGGCCCCCTCCTGTGCCCCTGGCATGGGCATGCATTGCGGCCAGTTTTTTTTTCACCTGACGCCGGAGGTCATTTATTTTCTTGTCAATCCCAGACCGGGTCCGTGTCTCCCCCTCCCCCGATGAATTGACCTGCTCCGTGATCATATCCAATATCTCCCTCCTCCTGGCCGGGGTGGTGGTGGCACTCTGCGGGCCGTGGAGAAAACGCCCATAGTCGGTAATGGCCCGGGCAAGAATTATTTTTTCCCCCACTGTAAAATTCAGCTTTCT
The DNA here is from genome assembly GCA_029574335.1 of Rana kukunoris. Classification (NCBI taxonomy): domain Eukaryota; kingdom Metazoa; phylum Chordata; class Amphibia; order Anura; family Ranidae; genus Rana; species Rana kukunoris. The sequence goes on from JAJQKJ010000991.1 coordinate 144,770, forward strand.
TTTTCTCTCAGTCATACTTCCAAACAAACTCACTAGCAGTCACCAAAAATCTGTCACAAATACAAGCACAACCAATCAGACAAGAACACACACAAAGAGAAAAAGAACAGCCAAAAATCACACTAGCACTCAGCAAGAAACAGACAAAAAACAAAAGAAGAAAAAATAAAGCAAGAAAACAAACGCTCAGAAATCTATCAATCAAACAAACAGTCTCAAACACTTATCAAAACTCACTTTCACAAAACTACCAACAAGCACTTGATCACACAGAACACTAATCTCACAACTACAAAACACACTCTAACGAACAACAGAGCAAAAGCACTTGATTCAATGGGAAGGGACACAAAGGGATGTACTTTTGCAATGGAAGGGCGTTTGTGTGTGTCTATTTATGCTGTCTGCGTAGTTCACAACGTTGCCCTAGTCCATTTCCAATTTCAATGATTGCGCCGCTCCCGAGTTGTGAGCATGCGCACAACGGAGCTGACATGGTTTCCTTCACGCGCGCATGCGCGAGTCGGCCGGCCCTTCATTTGCATGGGGTCACGGCTCATTTCAATGTAACACGCCCACGTCCCTCCCAATTTGTATTACTCCTCCTTACGCCTCCGGAAAAAACCTTACGCTTGCGCAATCTCTTGCGCAAAAGCTACGTGAATCGCGGGATTACGCGGCTAGATTGCGCAAGTCTAACGGAAAAGTGGTGCGCTACGCCGGTCCAATAATGCGCCGATCTACGTGAATCTGGGCCATGATCTTTTTGTAGCGATTACAATTCTAGATTTTTAATATTCTATAAAATAAAGGGAGTGGTTGTTGTGCCTCAGAAGGCCCATTGATCGGTTTTTTTTTTTTCTTTGTATTTTTTTTACGATATGATGGAAATCTCTCTGACAAGAGGGAAAAGGAAAGCGTCATAAAGACGCGGCCCGTCATTTCCTTAGGGAGGAGCGTTCACCCCACATAACATTCCCATCCCTTTCCCTACTTTATGGAGAATTATTTCCAACATATGTTTCCCATAACATTTTTCCCTCCTCAGAAGATGAGGCTTGTGACTCCTCAAAGGTTCTGAAGGATGAATAATTCCTCTGTAACTCTGATGTCATTCGCCGATCACCCGATGGATAACATTCAGCGTGGAATATTCTTTCTTCTCTGTCTTGTGAGAGCAGCTTACATACTCAAAAGTCTTGGGACGCCTCCCTTTACGCACACATGGGCCCAGATTCACAAGGCACTCGTATCTCCAGATGCGCCGCGTAAGTGCAAATATGCGCCGTCGTATCTGTTGCGCCGGACCCACAAACTGAGATACGCCTAAAAACAGACTTCATCCCACCGACGTAACTTGCCTACGCCAGACACATGTGGGCGCATATTTACGCTGGACGCATGTGGCTTTCCCATTGATTTTCTATTCAAGTATGCAAATGAGGGAGGTACGCCGATTCACGAACGTACTTGCGCCCGGCGCGTGATATACGCGGTTTGCGTAAGTTTTACGTCCGGCGTAAAGTTTTTCCTCGTAGATGAGGCACAACCCATGCAAAGGTATGGACCAGGGAACACAAGCCTACGTGTTGTACGTCGGACGTCTGTGAATATGGGCCGGCGTGGGTGTGGCTGGGCGTAGGTTACGTTCACGGCGTACACAGCGATCCGGCGTATGTTAGGCAGTTGTTCCGACGTGGTTGTGCGCATACGCCCGGGGGATACATCCATGTCTCGACGCATTGCGCAGTTCATTTTAAGTACTTGTCTGGCGCCCGGCCCACCATTTGCATGGGGTCACGCTTCATTAACATGGATCACGCCCACTTCCACCTACTTCCACTTACGCCTACGAAATATACGCTACGCTGGCGCAGAGTTGGGAGCATTTGCTTTGTAAATTCCATGCTTGCCTCTCCGCGCTGCGCCGGCGTGGCGTAAAATAGATACGCTACGGCGGCATAAATGTGCGCCGATGTCTGTGAATCTGGGCAATGAGCTTTTTTTCAAACTTGTTGTTCACAAGTTAAAATCATTTATATATATAAAGCTGTTTTATTCTCTAGGGGTGTTATAAAAATTATATATATTTTATAACACCCTAGAGAATAAAATGGCGGCTGTTGCAATACTTTTTGTCACACCGTATTTGCGCAGCGGTCTTACAAGCGCACTTTTTTGGGGAAAAAAATCACTTTTTTATATTAAAGGGGTGTTCCAGCCCAAAATTGTGTTTATTAAAAGTCAGCATCTACAAAAAGTGTATCTGCTGGCTTTTAATAAACACTCACTTACCTGCTCCTGCGTTCCAGCGGCGCGCCGACCGGGGGTCCGCCTTTCCCCCCCCTCCCCAGCCGGCGTCTCCATCTCGACTGTGGGCACCCAGCCGTGACAGCCTTCGGCTTCACGGCCGGGCACCCACTGCGCATGCGCGAGCCGCGCGGCTCGCCGCTGATTGGAGAGGCGATCGCATGGGACCTGTCAGTGTCCCATGTGATCGCCTACAGGGAGGGGCTGGTGTAGGCGATTAAGGCTTAGATGCCAAATGTGGCATGTAATGGGGAGGGGATTAAAACAAAGTAAAAATCTAGGGTGGAACTCCTCTTTAACTACTTGGCGCCGGGGCCATAGACAAATGACGGCCACAAGGTGGCTCTCAAATGCTGGGAGGACGTCTATTGACGTCCTCGGCTCCTCCGGCCACTGGGGGGGCGCGCGAGCGCCACCAGCAGCGCACGCCTGCCTGCCGCGTCACTGGGGTGCCGATGCGCGTGCCTGGCGGCCGCGATGTCGGCGAGGTACCTGCAGTCGGCCGTTACACAGACAAGGACGTGGATCTGTGTAATGATGGGGTGCAAACACAGAGCTCCACGTCCTGTCAGGGAAAGGAGACTGATGGTGTGTCCCTTATACATAGGGACACAGATCAGTCACCTCCCCCAGTCAGTCCCCTCCCCCCACAGTTAGAATCACTAGTAGGGAACACATTTAACCCCTTCCTCGCCCCCTAGTGTTAACCCCTTCCCTACCAGTCACATTTACACAGTAATCAGTGCATATTTATAGCTCTGGTCGCTGTGAAAATGACAATGGTGCCAAAAATGTGTCAAAAGTGTCCGATGCGTCCGCCATATTTGTCGCGCTCACAATAAAAATCGCTGATCGCCGCCATTATTGCGATTTTTGAATCAAAAATATGTAGAAGAATACGTATAGGGCCTAAACTGAGGAAAAAAAACTTTTTATATCTTTTTTGGGGGAAATTTCTTATAGCAAAAAGTAAAAAATATTGGGCCAGATTCTCGTTTCCTGGCGTAAATGCCAGCGGGGGGTAGCGTATCGTATTTACGCTACACCGCCGCAACTCTGGACGCAAGTGCCGTATTCTCAAAGCACTTGCGTCCTAAGTTACGGCGGCGTGGCGTAAATGGCCCGGCGTAAGCCCGGGTAATTCAAATGTGAATGAGGTGGGCGTGTTTTATGTAAATGAATCGTGACCCCGCGGTTTTGACGTTTTTTTTTATAACTGCGCATGCGCCGTCCGTGGACGTACCCCAGTGCGCGTGCTCCAAATTACGCCGCAAATACACTGGTTTTGAGGTGAACGTAATTTATGCAAGGCCCTATTCGCGAACGATTAACGTAAACGACGGGGAAAAAACGACGCTGTCCCGAAGTCCATTCTTAACATTGCGTACGCCGAACCTACGCAAAGTTACCCCTCATATAGCAGGGGTAACTTTACGCTTACGCAAACGACGTAAAATACGACGACCGGCCGCAATTACGTTCGGGAATCAGCGTATCACGCTCATTTGCATATTCGATGCGGCTAATCGACGGAAGCGCCCCTAGCGGCCAGCGTATAATTGCACACAATTATACGCCGGTGTAGGCATTATAAGCCTATTTTTTTGGGCGTATCTGCGTTAGAGAATCGGCGTAAACATACGCCGGCGCAGATCTGAAATTACGGCGGCGTATCTGGAGATACGCCGCCATAATCCTTTTGGGAATCTGTCCCATTGAATTTATTTCAAATTTGTCGCTTTATTTTTGTTTATAGCGCAAAAAATAAAAACCGCAGAGGCGATCAAATACCACCAAAAGAAATCTCTATTTTTGGGGGGGAAAAGGCGCCAATTTTGTTTGGGAGCCGCGTCGCACGACCGCGCAATTGTCAGTTAAAGCGACGCAGTGCCGAATCGCAAAAAGCGGCCTGGTCCTTTACCTGTATAATGGTCCGGGTCTTAAGTGGTTAAATGACATCAACCAGCTCCGAGTACAAGCCTTTAAATAGGAATCCAAGATGGTGCCCAAGCTCCGGCCAGCGTGGTGTCGCCAATTAGCTCCTCCCACCTGGCTAGTGGCGTCCATACTAGACTTTTTCGAAGGCTGCCAACTGGGAAGTTCCCAAAACAATGGCGCGGTTTTCCTTCATGTAGGTTGTGGTCGGTCATCATTCTACACCAAAAATAGGAGGATTAGCGGGAGAGAGAGGAAGCCTCGGCTTGCAGGGTGGTAGTCGCTTCATGACGTCATTGGGGGATTATTTACTAAAACTGGGGGGTGCAAAATCTGGTGCAGCTCTGCACACTAACCAATCAGCTTCCGGGTTTTATTGTCAAAGCTTCACTGAACAAGTTGAAGTTAGAAGCTGATTGGCTGCCATCATGCACAGCTGCTCCGGATTCTGAGTGCGCCAATTTGAGTAAATCTCCCCCCATAGCATGGCAGGATTACTAAACCCCTGTCCTAAGTTTGGTTGCACACAAAATTGTTAATTCAGGTTGTGCAGAAAGACAAAAGTCACCCATCAAATCCGATTGTCAGACCATGGGAAGGAGATTTCTGATTGGACGGTGCATAAAACTCTTCATCCTAAAGTCATTGAGGGTGTCGGTTGCCCAGAATGACCCTCATAATATCACCTGGGATGGGAGTGATCGGAGGGATCGCTGTAAATATTCCCAGTCTGAGGATCGCTGTTTTCTTATTGGATCTTCCTGCTCCTCCTTGTAGAGCACCCAATACTCTACAACTGGGAATGTCTTCATTCCTTCCGGCGTCAACTTCCTTCTCACTAAGACCAGAATAGAACCTTTCCTGGAAATTGTCTTCTCACATTTCTCCAATTTTCAGACTTTATTTGGAATTATATCATTTTTATACAAAAACTTGGAATGTAACCCCCACCCCCCACCCAACATACCCTTCTACTATACCACCATACCCTACTATACTACTATACCCTTCTACTATACCACCATACCCTACTATACTACTATACCCTCCTACTATACCACCATACCCTACTATACTACTATACCCTTCTACTATACCACCATACCCTACTATACTACTATACCCTTCTACTATACCACCATTCCCTACTATACTACTATACCCTTCTACTATACCACCATACCCTACTATACTACTATACCCTCCTACTATACCACCATTCCCTACTATACTACTATACCCTTCTACTATACCACCATACCCTACTATACTACTATACCCTTCTACTATACCACCATACCCTACTATACTACTATACCCTTCTACTATACCACCATACCCTACTATACTACTATACCCTTCTACTATACCACTGTATCCTACTATACTACTATACCCTTCTACTATACCACCATACCCTACTATACTACTATACCCTCCTACTATACCACCATTCCCTACTATACTACTATACCCTCCTACTATACCACCATACCCTACTATACTACTATACCCTTCTACTATACCACCATACCCTACTATACTACTATACCCTTCTACTATACCACTGTATCCTACTATACTACTATACCCTTCTACTATACCACCATACCCTACTATACTACTATACCCTTCTACTATACCACCATACCCTACTATACTACTATACCCTCCTACTATACCACCATACCCTACTATACTACTATACCCTTCTACTATACCACTGTATCCTACTATACTACTATACCCTTCTACTATACCACTGTATCCTACTATACTACTATACCCTTCTACTATACCACCATACCCTACTATACTACTATACCCTCCTACTATACCACCATACCCTACTATACTACTATACCCTCCTACTATACCACCATACCCTACTATACTACTATACCCTCCTACAATACCACCATACCCTACTATACTACTATACCCTCCTACTATACCACCATACCCTACTATACTACTATACCCTCCTACTATACCACCATACCCTACTATACTACTATACCCTTCTACTATACCACCATACCCTACTATACTACTATACTCTCCTACTATACCACCATACCCTACTATACTACTATACCCTCCTACTATACCACCATACCCTACTATACTACTATACCCTCCTACTATACCACCATACCCTACTATACTACTATACCCTCCTACTATACCACCATACCCTACTATACTACTATACCCTCCTACTATACCACCATACCCTACTATACTACTATACCCTTCTACTATACCACCATACCCTACTATACTACTATACCCTCCTACTATACCACCATACCCTACTATACTACTATACCCTTCTACTATACCACCGTATCCTACTATACTACTATACACTTTTACTATACTACTATACCTTTCTACTATACTACCGTATCCTACTATATACTACTATACCCTTCTACTATACCAGAGTGTAACCCCCACCCAACATTCTCCCTCCATTTCATAGTGTCCCGGAGCATGTGATCAGTACATTACTATAACCTACTATACCCTTCTACCATACCACTATACAGTATCCTACTATACTACTATACCCTTCTACTATACTACCGTATCCTACTATACTACTATATCCTTCTACTATACCACCGTATCCTACTATACTACTATACCCTTCTACTATACCACCGTATCCCACTATGCTACTATACCCTTCTACTATACCACCGTATCCTACTATACTACTATACCCTTCTACTATACTACTATACCCTTCTACTATACTACCGTATCCTACTATACTACTATACCCTTCTACTATACCACCGCATCCTACTATACTACTATACCCTTCTACTATACCACCATATACTACTATACCCTTCTACTATACTACCGTATCCTACTATACTACTATACCCTTCTACTATACTACTATACCCTTCTACTATACTACCGTATCCTACTATACTACTATACCCTTCTACTATACCACCGCATCCTACTATACTACTATACCCTTCTACTATACCACCATATCCTACTATACTACTATACCCTTCTACTATACTACCGTATCCTACTATACCACTATACCCTTCTACTATACCACCGTATCCCACTATACTACTATACCCTTCTACTATACCACCGTATCCTACTATACTACTATACCCTTCTACTATACTACTATACCCTTCTACTATACTACCGTATCCTACTATACTACTATACCCTTCTACTATACCACCGTATCCTACTATACTACTATACCCTTCTACTATACCACCGTATCCTACTATACTACTATACCCTTCTACTATACCACCGTATCCCCTTCTACTATACTACTATACCATTCTACTATACCACCGTATCCTACTATACTACTATACCCTTCTACTATACCACCATATCCTACTATACTACTATACCCTTCTACTATACTACTATACCCTTCTACTATACTACTATACCCTTCTACTATACTACCGTATCCTACTATACTACTATATCCTTCTACTATACCACCGTATCCTACTATACTACTATACCCTTCTACTATACCACTGTATCCTACTATACTACTATACCCTTCTACTATACCACCGTATCCTACTATACTACTATACCCTTCTACTATACCACTGTATACTCCTATACCCTCCTACTATACCCTCCTACTATACTACTATACCCTTCTACTATACAGTATACTACTATATCCTTCTACTATACCACTATACAGTATTCTACTATACTACTATACCCTTCTACTATACCACTGTATACTACTATACTACTATACCCTTCTACTACTACTATATCCTTCTACTATACCACTGTATACTACTATACAGTATCCTACTATACCCTTCTACTATACTACTATACTGGCATATCCTACTATACCCTTCTACTATACCACCGTATTCTACTAAACTACCATATCCTACTATACGGTATCCTACTATACTACAATATCCTTCTATACTACTTTAACCTACTATACCCTTCTACTATACTACTGTATCCTACAATATCCTTCTATAACCTTCTACTATGCTACAGTATATTACTATACTACTATGTCCTACTATACCCTTCAACTATGCTACAATATCCTACTTTTCCCCTTCTACTATACTACTGTGCCCTACTATATCCTACTATACTACCATATCCTACTATACCCTTCTACTATACTACCGTACCATACAATATCCTTCTATAACCTTTTACTACGCTACAATATCCTACTATACCCTTCTACTATACTACTGTGCCCTACTATACCCTTCTACTATGCTACAATATCCTACTATACCCTTCTACTATCCTACTATATCCTACTATACCCTTCTACTATACTACCATATCCTACTATTCCCTTCTACTATACTACCGTACCCTACGATATTCTTCTATAACCTTTTACTATGCTACAATATCCTACTATACCCTTCTACTATACTATTGTGCCCTACAATATCCTACTATATCCTTCTACTATACTACTGTGCCCTACTATACCCTTCTACTATGCTACAATATCCTACTATACCCTTCTACTATCCTACTATATCCTACTATTCCCTTCTACTATACTACCGTACCCTACGATATCCTTCTATAACCATTTACTATGCTACAATATCCTACTATACCCTTCTACTATACTACTGTGCCCTACAATATCCTACTATACCCTTCTACTATTCCCTAATATTGTTTTCCTTGGTTTAGGCCGATACGTATTCTTCTACATATTTTTGGTAAAAAAAAGCGTATCGGCATCTCAGTGACGCGTCGGGCACGCGGCCGAGGCCTTAAAAAAGACGGCCTCCCGGACCAGTAGAGCCACCTTGTGGCCGTCTTTTTACAATGGCCCGGGTCTCAAGAAGTTAAACGGCTTTTCGTTAACTCAAATATTTCCAAATTAATGAATTTAGTTGAATAACTAATCTGGAACAAAACAAATTGCACATCTCTAGTAAAAGGGATGTGCAGCCCAAAGCTTTTATTATTCAGGTATCAGAGTCCGTTCCACAAGCAGCCATCAAACGTAATCCTGACCTGGAAAATACCAGACGCGGTCTGAAGGTTTCCATCGGATTGGTCGCTGTGGAATAATTACAAACACTTTTTTTAAGATCGATGTTTTGGAAACCTTCCGACTTCGGCTTTTATAGAGTAAATAGATTTTCTCCCCGGCGCTCTCCTGACCTATTCTTCTCTTTCCTCCCCATCCAGCGCTCTAATCTTGTCCAACATCTTGCTGTCGGCCAATGGAGAATGGGAATGCAGCGTGTCTACGGAGTACGGCAACGTCAGCAAAAAGGTGGAGCTGGTGGTCCTGGAGACCTCGGCGTCCTACTGTCCGTCCGACAGGGTGACCAACAACCGAGGGGAGTTCAGGTAAGGTGTTCCGTTTTCATTAGACATCTGCAGTTCGGTTACTTCCAAATTTGTTTTGACAAATTTGTTTATTCCGAAATTTCCGAGTTCCCGAATTTAACATTTCCGAATTTTCAAATTTCCAAGATTTCGATTTTGGTAAATTCTGAATTTTGGAAATTTGAAATTTCGGAAATGTGAAAAATTTAAATTTCTAAAATTCAAAATCTCTAAAATTAAAGAATTTAGGGAATTTGTAAATTCGGAATTTCGTAAATTGGAAAATTTAGGGAATTCGTACATTCAAAATTTTCGTAAATTCAAAAATTTGATTTTGGAAATGAGAAAATTTTGGAAATTGGAAAATTTTGGAAATTAGAAAATTTCGGAAATTAGAACATTTCAGAAATGAGAAAATTTCAGAAATGAGAAAATTTCAGAAATGAGAAAATTTCAGAAATTAGAAAATTTCGGATATTAGAAAATTTCGGAAATGAGAAAATTTCAGAAATTAGAACATTTCAGAAATTAGAACATTTCAGAATTTAGAACATTTCAGAAATTAGAACATTTCAGAAATTAGAAAATTAGAAAATTTTGGAAATTAGAAAATTTTGGATTTTAGAAAATTTTGGATTTTAGAAAATTTCGGAAATTAGAAAATTTCGGAAATTAGAAAATTTCGGAAATTAGAAAATTTCAGAAATTAGAAAATCTCAGAAATTAGAGAATTTCGGAAATTAGAGAATTTCGGAAATTAGAAAACTTCGGAAATTAGAAAATTTCGGAAATTAGAAAATTTCAGAAATTAGAAAATTTCAGAAATTAGAAAATTTCAGAAATTAGAAAATTTCAGAAATTAGAAAATTTGAAAATTTTGGAAATTTGAAAATTTTGGATTTTAGAAAAATTCGGAAATTAGAACATTTCAGAAATTAGAACATTTCAGAAATTAGAGAATTTCGGAAATTAGAAAACTTCGGAAATTAGAAAATTTCAGAAATTAGAACATTTCAGAAATTAGAGAATTTCGGAAATTAGAAAACTTCGGAAATTAGAAAACTTCGGAAATTAGAAAATTTCAGAAATTAGAAAATTTCAGAAATTAGAAAATTTCAGAAATTAGAAAATTTCAGAAATTAGAAAATTTCAGAAATTAGAAAATTTCAGAAATTAGAAAATTTCAGAAATTAGAAAATTTCAGAAATTAGAAAATTTAAAAATTCTTTATCAAAATAATTTTATTAATTTTTTTCAACAATACAATAAATACAGAATACAATACCCATACAGACATACAACATAAATTGTCTCAATAAGTACCCCTTATAATAATAAAAAAAAAAGGAAAAGAAAAAAGGGACAGCTTCTACTTCTAACAATTACTAGTACTTGATTTTACCTCCCCTGTTTCGAGCCCAGGCCTATATTTCCTGCATGTTCTCAAGGGGGGGGGATTCAGGGAGAGGGCAGAGAAACTGGGGAGGAGGGAGAGAGGGGAAGAGAGAAAGAGAGAGAGGGAAAAAAAATACAATAAAAAAAGTAAAAAAAAGGTCAAATAAAAAAAAAATTTAAAAATTATATTTTAGGGAAAATAATTTTCCATTATTGTGTATATACTTAAAGTGGAAAACAAAAATAACACCAATATGAACTATATTTGTGAAAATAAATAAAAATAAATCAATTTTAGGGGAGAAAATTTGAAAATTCTGAATTAAAATTCGGAAATTAGAAAATCTGAAAAGTTCTGAATTCTGAATTCAAAAACGTAGCAATTAGAAAATCCGAAATCCAAAAATGTAAAAATCTGAATTTTTGAATTTCCGAACTACCGAATTTCCAAAAAAAAGCCAAAAACGAATAAAACGAAAATTAACAATTTTTTTTGGCAGTGCACGTGTCTAGTTTTCATTGTCAATTAAAGTGCAAAATGAGAGTCTTGAGCTTCCCAAGACACTTTAATTGTTTAACTGGTGACAGGAAGAAAAGCAACGGGCAGCCAACATGTTTCAGGGGCCACAAAATCCCCCTTCATCAGGGCTGGGAGGAAAAGCAGAATGATATGGACTTGAAAAGTTCTCCTGTGCAGGCTGAGGATATTAAAGGGGTGTTCCAGCCAAAAAAAAGTGTTTATTAAAAGTCAGCAGCTACAAAAAGTGTAGCTGCTGGCTTTTTAATAAACACTCACTTACCTGCTCCTGCGTTCCAGCGATGCGCCGGCCGGGGCTCCACTCCTCTCCCCCCCTCCCCAGTCGGCGTCTCCATCCCGACTGTGGGCACCCAGCCGTGACAGCCTTCGGCTTCACGGCCGGGCACCCACTGCGCATGCGCGAGCCGCACTGCGCATGCGCGCGCGGCGCGGCTCGTCGCTGATTGGACAGGCGATGGCCTAGGACCTGTCAGTGTCCTAGGCCATCGCCTACAAGGAGGGGCTGAAATAAGGCGATTACGCCTCTCGCCTTATCAGCCCCTCGGCGGAAGCAGGAAGTGGGACAGGAAGTCCCACTCCTACTGAAGCCCCCACTCCCCCCCAAAAAAAATTACATGCCAAATGTGGCATGTATGGGGATGAGGAGTGGGATAAGAGGAAGTTCCATTTTTGGGTGGAACTCCTCTTTAAGGAGAGCGGTCAGTGGGGACTGAAGATCACAGATTGATCTGCGGAGGAGAACGTTGAAGTTCATATAATATTCTGCTATTCCATCCAGCCCTGATGAAGAGGGGTTTTGTGGGCCTCCGAAACATGTTGGCTGTCATTTGCTTGTCACCAAACTGAACAAGTAAACATTCTTTGGACTCAAGATTTCCATTTGCCACCAGCTGGTCACCTAGCAGCAGTAATGCAGTGGAAGGAGCAGATTGGGCGGCTGTGTGAGCGCTCTCATTATGCAGTGTCAGCGAGCAGAGGGAGGGGGGAGGAATCCCCCGCAGGAGCTGACTGGGGACGTTTTACCTCTCAGGAGAGACTGTGTTACTCTGAGCAAAATACAAAAGATGCAAAAGAAAAAAAAAATGGGGGGGGGGGGGGCACATAGTGGGGAACAGCATAATGTTGGGGGGGGGGGTCAGGGCCCCCTCTGGCCCTCCCCTAGGGACGCCATTGC